>JAHWFP010092786.1:0-39781 GCA_023313725.1 Lithobius niger | reverse complement strand
ATAATAATAATAATAATAATAATAATAATAATAATAATAATAATAATAATAATAATAATAATCTTTATTCCAGTTACAATACAGTGACGCATCGTAATCCTCGAAACTATCATTGATAGTTTGTATTAGATTCAATTACTATCTTTTTCAACTATAATAGTAATAATAGTAATAATAATAATAATTTGTCACGATAGCAACAGGTCTGGCAAGGACCCTAGGATCACTGACAGCCAGCCTCAATTACAAATAGAAGACAATCACGTATAGTGATAGAGATTGGCCAAGGGAAGGTGAGGGGATTAGGTATTGGGACACGAATGCCTTACCACCAAGGTTAGACCTGCCGGGGACTCTAGGCCCCCGATGGCATCGCCAAACGTGTTGGACACGGGAGATGTAGGATCGGCCAAGTAAAAAATAAAAGGCAGATGAACAAATGAGACCGTTAAAAAGCATCGTTATGTTTGTATGGTTATGATAAGTACTAAAAACAAAAGCATCCCGAAAACGAGAATTGTCACCACCTAAAAATAAATAAATAAAGCACTTTTTTGCAATAACTATAATAAAATAATAATAATAAAGTTTATCACAATAAGTGAAAGGACACGGTAGGGCCACATAGTGGCCACTAACTCCGAGCCAAAAAGTTTAAAAAGAATAAAACAGCCATAAAGGCTGAAGTCTACAAAATAAAACAATACCACAAAAAGTAAACAAGAAAAGAAGAATTTTTTATGTTGTAGTTAGCTCCATCTAACAAAACTGGAAAGGTCTGTTTTGTGAATTTTTTTCCTTGAACGTCGGAAAAGAAATGGACAAAACTACTTCAGATGGAAAAAGAAACCACTTGGCTTTAGTAACCTTGGCTTTAGGAGGAGGGAATAGCAGGCACCCACTAACTCCGCCAGGTGGGATGTAAGAACAGTTGAGCTTGTATGAAGTAAAATTTCGAAGTGCGTTTTTTTTTTTCTGGACAACGTTTTTCTGTTTATGGTTCTAGCGTTTTGCCCTGTATTCTTTGGCAAAGGTCATCGGTAAGGATTTTGGAAGTAAGGGGGAAAAACTTTCTCGAAATTACTGAGTTTTACAGATTCTGTCAAATCGCATGCCATCGTGTGATGTGCACAGTACACATGAACAATAATTCTTCCTATTCCCTCCCCTCCCCCTTCCTAGAGGAACACTGAACAGGTCCTGGGGCCCGTTGACCTTGAAAAGATGGTTTTCAAGAAGGTTTTCGTAGGCATGTGGTCACGAAAGAGTACCGTGATCTTAATAAAACACCATTTCTCTTCACTAGCTAGCTGATTCCGGCGTAAACACAAACCGTAGTGTGTGGCAGTTCCCCGCAGCCAGCTGCTTCGCACGCTGCCCATCAATCACCCGTGGATACACATTCACCCATGGGCCAGGTTCCGAAGTAGGCACAGCAGGCTTCATCTCAGCTGACCCTGCGGCACTGTAGTGCTGCTCACGGTTTTGACGCTAGATGTCGCCACGTGTCACGTAGGCTTTAAAAACTGCTACGCTTGGATTGGCTGTCGTAATGATCACCTCTCCATGGCCAAGACACGGGGACTTGGCGTAACGACGCTCGTGCGTACAGAGTACTATACATATGTATAATGAAAGGGATGAAACCAACCAGCTCATAGAACAACCGTAACTGTATTGAACATTATTAAATTGTACGCTTACGCGCTATTACCATCACTGGAACTCGCGCTGAACATCTTTATTGATAACTCGTCTCACGTTCAAAGTCATTATTTTTACCAGTACAGTGTCCATATCGATCTGAGAAGCATTTTAGTATCGAGGGTAAAAGCCCTGGCCATTACCGGAAGTTGACAGGGATGTGGGGGGGGGGGGGGATTGAGGCATAATGACGCGTCGACAGCCAGATCATTAACTCCAACCTCAGTCACAGTGCAGTGGGGTCCGGGTTGCCACTGCACCACACATTACAGAGATATTATTCAAACCCCTAATCTAAATTTTGTCATACATCTTGTACCTCCTGCAAAAATTGAAAAAACACCGGACAGAAGGACAGACTTATAGCCCGATTGACGCGCAATGTCATGCGGAAGATGGAAACGACGACGAACAAACCATCAAGATGGCGACAATCAACAAGGAAGTGCCGGACCGTAAGTGGCCGTCGACACCAGTGACATTCAGGAGGGACAGAGACAGTAAAAAAGTAAAAATCTCCTTAGATAGCTGTGGACAACGTAGTGGTATACAAATAATGACGTGAGACAAGTTAAGAAAAGACATTTAGCGCTAGTTCCAGTGATTACAATAGTGATTATAAAAAAAAAAACCGGATTGTTCTAAGAAATGACTTCCGGCTTGATTCACCCCTTTCATTACATGTATAGTACTCGTTATCCATGCTACGCGTGAGGGACAAGATGCCAAGTCCCCGTGGGCCAAGATAATCGTGATCGCCTATACCTCAGTTTAAGCCAGGTATAGATAGACTAGGTGAAGCCATGTAGAATACACGGTATGCAACACTGGCTAGGTGTGGTAGCTCATGTGTGTGTGTCCATTGATCGAATTAAGTTTCTTCAAATTGTTGCGCACACTGGGCTATAGCAAACGCTGATTTTAGTTCGGTTCGCTCACTCAGTCAGCGCATCCAGTGACTCAAATCTCTCCTTCCCCCCGCCCCCGCTGATAATGATCCCCACTTTCCAATGGCCACTTCCATTATATTCTTCCATGGTCATGTTCTTGCTGTTGGCGGAGATATCAGCACATCATGTGATTCAAATCCAAGGCCCGCTGAGATAGTAGCTGCATTCCTCGCTCCACGTTCCAGGCCCGTCAGCTCTGTGCACTTCCGGTATTAGTTAGTGACAGACACGCCAGGATCGTCCTGTACCGTACGGCATGAGGATTGGTTTCTGAACAAAATTATTTTATGCTTTAAACTTTAAACACGTAACAGTAAAGATCAAATTACGAGATCTAGCACATATTGAGGGCTTTTCATGCATTCAATTAGTCCATATACAAATTCCTTTGGGTTCTCAATCCGTACGGTACTGGACGACTCCTAGCGTGTCTGTCACTAAACAGAAGCAAGCTGACCGGCCTGGAGTGGAGCGCAGCTACTATCTCAGCTGGCCTTGTTCAAATCACCCTCCCCAACCACGGCTAATGATCCCCACTTTCTAATGATTACTATTCTGCCAGCCATGTTCATGTTCATGCTGGTACTACCAATACTACAAGTATAGTTATTTTATAACCTCTGTAGAAAAGTCTTTGTCTCCTGATTTCTTGGCTTCTTCGGTGCTGACTATGTTACGGATGTAGGCATTCAAGCAATCAGTGTGTTCATCATGTATTTATGAAACTTGATGCAACATGGGTGTAAGGAACCAGTGGGGTAACAAAGTGTCTCTGGACCCATAGGCAAAATTTATAGTCGGGCCCTCCCCATTTATTGCCCCACCTCCCCCCCACCCCCCATCTTTGACATTTTCGACTGTGTTGGTCCAAATGATACACATACTGTACATTGTTTGGTTTATGTTACCCGAACAACCAACAACTTTTCAGCCAAGAAAAACTACTTCGTAATGCAAAACAAGCAATAATGTTTGAAAAAATGTATAAAAAACATGGCTATTTGGTATTTTTTAGCCTACTTAACAGTCAAATTATTATAAGCTTTGCTATTAGCTACATTAAATGGCTACACTTGTTGAATGGGAACTTGGACTTGCTAATAACATGTTGCACTTTGAACAAGAAATTTACATACTGTAGTTAGTTCACTACTTGAGGCTCTTAAGGCGATACATTCGGCATGCTTATCTCAATGCAAAAATGTCAATGATGTTGTTCGTGTCCATATTTTGATGCCTAGCGGGCCCGCGAGTTGCAGGGGCCCGTAAGCAATGCTTACCTAGCCTACCTGTATGTTACGCCACTGTCAGGAACGTTTGGTGTTTTATATAACATTTTTAACCCAACGTGTCTTTTCTTTAAAAACGAGGCACGTTTTCCTTACAACTAGAGTAAACTTATTGGTGCGGAGTGCTACTTACGTAATTTAAATAGAGCACTAATCTTGGCTACAGATAACCATCTGCAGACAGTCTAAATAGGAATACGAAAAGCGCATTTTTTTTGGGGGGGGTCACATTATTATTTTGGACCTTGAGTGGGGGACGGGTCAAGATTTTTTCAGTCTTGAAGGATGGGGTCATCGAAATTTGGTGGTCACATATTCAATCCTCCACCCCTCCCCCCCCCCCCCCCCCCCGGCCATAAATAATGACCGGTCCCGAATAACTCTCCTATAAAGAAAAACTCTTTGTGTGCTCTTGTTATGGCTGAATTTATGTCAGCGTCTCAGCGTCTATGCAATACAGACTGTTATTGTAAATCGTTATCCGGTCGTTCACCACGAACAGCTCTCTATCACCACGCTGATTAAAGGATGATTTGCAATTGGGATAAGTGATGGCGTTGATATCAACCTTCACGCTTAAATCTGTCAAAATCTCTCATCAATAAACACGACGCGCAGTATATATGATCAATCTCTAGAGCCCCAGTATTACCATTAATGTTAGTTGGCTGAACGTGACGGAATTAACGCGCCCATGACACCTGCCACGTCAACTGTAATTGTGACGTCTTGATAGGTAACTGACTGGTAGGGGAGGTGGAGTGACGTGCACGTTTATCGTGTGGTGCTTCGGTATGATTCGATAAAATTTAGGATCGATTCGGCCTGGTTTCCTGAAGAGACGACGATAGAATCACTTTACTGGGGAAGAGGCAGAGGGGCAGCAATTTTAGTCAGGGGAAGGGGGGGATTATTTCTCCCCCCCCCCCCCCGGGGAAAAAATAATAAATAAATAAAAATTAAAAAGCACTTTTGAAGTTATGCCAGGTTAGGTTTTATGAATTTTTTTAAGCCATTACTGCGAGCTCAAGACCTTCCTGGCGGACCACTGCAATGTGACTGAGGTTGGCGCTAATGCCCTAGCTGTCGACGCGCCATTAAGGCTCAATCCCAACCCCCTCCCTACCACCTTCCTACGCTCTGAAAGAAACAAAAGTAGCTTTCTTAATAATTAACCGGAATTTTCTTCAAACGTTCAGGAAAAATAGTCGCACTTTTGGTTTACCGTAGTATAGGTTTTCTTAGTTTTCGCTGTACTAGCAGCACATCAAGGTTAAAAAGAATTAATGCACGGTGGTGACGTCACGCTAATACATCCCCATGCTAATAGTGTAGTCGTTATATACGGTTAATGTGAAAACCCACACACGTCACATTGAGTTAATTTTGATAACCCACACTTTTTTGATAACCCACACTTTTTTGATAATCTAACACTTTTTACGCTGGTCTACACAACACTTGCTCCACCACGTGACATATGACCCGACTTTGTAAAATTACCGTGCACAATACAAATGAAACCAGCATAAACAGCGCACATTTACAACCTGCGACATTTTTCTTTCTAGCCTAACACGGGAAAAAAAAACACTCGCGTACTATGCTAGACCCCCACCCACGGAGGAATGGCCCAACCAGCAATCTTTCGTTCCGACGGTACGAAAACTAGGCTACTGACACTTCCTAAACACACCTAAAAACCTACGAGACTCAAGCGAATAGCGCATTTTATACACTCATCTTATTTAAACTATTAAAGTAGAAAAAAATACAGTTTTAGTTAAACACAAACATCGGTATTACGCAGCGTCTCTCCCCTTCGGTCAGCCTTCATACACAGGAAGCTTCCAACCCTGTTTCTAAACCGAAACTTCCGTTCATTAATTTACATAAGTCGCATGTAGAAAATCTTAAATTCTTGAAACAAGTCTTTAAAATACTCTAATAACACGACAAATTAGCTCGACGTCACACCTTAGCATTAAAATACATATCCGTGAGTCCTTGTCGATTTAACGGCTATAATTGCTCTTGAGCTCGAAACGGCTAGTCCACTATCTCGAGGGTGAAGGGAAACACTCATGGGCTTCGCCTACTCGTGTTTCCCTCCACCCCCTCGATATTGGACTAGCCATTTCTTGCTCGCGAGCAATTATAGCCATTAAATCGACAAGGACTCACGGATATCTACTACTTATTTAACACTTACCATTTAGCCAGTCGGTCAGTCAGTCAGCCAGTCAGTTTAGCCTGGGCAAGAAATGTATCATAAATTATGTTGCAAAGGTATGTTTTTCAAATTTTGCAGCGGTAGTTGGTGAGAAGACGGAAGTAGTCTATTGAGGAGCCAGTTGATGCTCTTTTTTGGGGGGGAGGGGGGTTGAGTCTTAAAACAAACTTGGAACATTTCAAAGTAATCTATTTTAGTAACTTAGCTACTATGAAGGAGCAAAACTTTTTATCTGATGCGTACTATCTGATTTTGATCTGATGGACGGGGAGGGCAAAAAAATGAAGCACCTTAGCGTTGTCCCTGGTTTCGTGTCTCGTCGTATTGTTCCACTTAGGCTACAAAATCAGGCTTATCAGAAGTGAATTTTCGTCGGCACCCGCGGTCTTCTTCGAGGCTAAAAGTTATAAGCGCGACGTAACAAATGCTGCCTTCATGACGTCGCAAACATCGGTGGGTTGAAAAAGCAGCTACGTCACACTATAAAACGGCTTGCTAGCAAGCCCTGCAAGTGCGTACACCTACGTAATCATTATAATTACACATCCCATACACTCTACAATCGAAAGCCGAGTTAAACCAGCTGTCAGAAATTCGCTACCGGTGAATAATACCTTCTACCTTCTACCTTCTACCTTCTACCAAATTTAATTTTAACGCCTTTTTTAGTTTGCAGATACTTGTATAATTTGTTAACTTTTTATCTAGATTATTAAATATATTTGGAATGTAATATGCTCTATTTCTTGTTCCATACGAGTTGTTCCATTCAGGATTTTTAAATTTAATTGAAGTAGTTCTAAGTTCTCTTTTTGATTCTTGAGGATGCTTATATATACTACTATAGTAATTATTTGTTATAATCACATAATCACGGAGGTCTTCAATTTTTAAAATATTGTTTTTATAGTAAATTTCATTAGTGTTTTCATTTTCAGTTCCGAAAAGTACTTTTACAAGTTTATTTTGTACTCTTTGTAATCGAATTAGGATGTATTTTGCTGCAAAACCGTATACTTCTATACCATATCGTATAATACTTTCAATCCAGGCATTATAAACTATTTTTTTATTTGTTTTATTTAGCATGTTTTTTATCCTGTATAATGTCGGTAGTATTTGTCTTAGTTTAATTATAAGATTCGTTATGTGTTCTTTAAAGTCCCATCTTGCATCAATGTACATTCCTAAATATTTTATTGTTTTTTTTAATTCTAAATTTTTACATATATCTGTACAGGTGTGTCTCTCGTTCGATTCCAATAACTCTATGCAGTTTCCTGAATGGTTAACAATATTACATTGATTGTACATTTTCATTTTTGGAACGGTTATGTCTAGTTGTATTGTTTTTTTTTCCGCTGATGTATAATTCATTGTCTGTTAACCACCCGTTTATCATATTGTAATCTTTTTGTAGGTTTTGTATCATATCTTTATAAACATAATTTATTGAGATCAATATTGTGTCATCGGCAAACATATAAATTAACGTATTTTTTGTATTATCTTCTATATCATTTATATATCAAAAATAATAGGGGACCCAATACTGATCCTTGTGGTACTCCAAAAAGTACCTCTCTATGGTTACTATACTCATTGTCTATTTTTAATGTTGCTTTTCTGTTTGTTAAGTAACTTGTAATTATACCAAGAACTTTACCCCTCAAGCCTATTATTTCACATTTTCTACGTAGCTTACCATGATCAAATGTATCAAATGCTTTTTGCAGATCTATGAGTATAGCTCCAACGTATTTTTTCTCATTTAGTGCTTTTGTTATTACGTCATTTATTTGAATTAATAGGTCAGTTGTACTTTTTTTCTTTGTGTATCCGTACTGCATATTTTTTAGTAATTTATATTTATCTAGGAAATTTCTTATTTTATTTGAAAAAAATTTTTCTATTATTTTATCTATTATTGATAATAGAGAGATTGGTCTATAATTGTCCATATTATCTTTTTCTCCCTTTTTGTATATTGGTCTTAACACTTGTATTTTCAATTTTTCTGGCCACACTTCTTTCTCAATCATACTTTTTATTAATATACAAATAAATTTTGCTGTATTATCTTGTGCTTCTTTAAAATTAGACGTATTAAATCCATCAATTCCTGTGGCATTTGTATGTTTTAATTCATTTATAATTGTTATAATTTCCGCGTTAGTTGGTTCATGTATATACATAGTATTTATACGTTTTGTTTCCACTTTTGATTTAACATGTTTATATGCCTTATTATAATGGTTACTTTGTTTATAACTATTTATTTTATGTTCAAATTTCTGTCTCAGATTTGGAATTTGACTTCCAAAGTTATCATTAAAATCATTTCGTAGCTTGTTTAAGTCTGTTTGTACGAAAGTTTTTTTTATTTTGTCATCAATATTCTCTTTTCCTTTACTTTTTCCACTAATTTCCTTAACAGTTTCCCAAAGTTTCTTAGTATCTTTTCCTGCATGCTCTAGTTTTAACTTGTAGTATTTTTGTTTACATTCAGTAATTTTCAAATTTACTTTACATTTTAGTTCCCTATACTGTTTTAATTTATCTATTTTGCTATTTCCTCCATCCTGTCTTAGTTTTTTCCACATCTGATTTTTTTTATTTATTAAATCTAAGATTTCTTGTGTCATCCATTCGTTTCGTTCCTTGTCTTTTATTTTTTTATCATTTTTATTTCCTCTGTGATTTTCCCCATGTTCGATATTCTTTTCATAGATATTATGTATTTCATTATGTATAATATTATATATTTCATTTGGACATCCTATGTCTTTCAATTTATCCCAGTTTATTTGTTTTAGGTCCCTTACTATATTTTTTCGATTATATTTTAATTTCATATTGTATTCAACATTTAAAGTTTTTTCTTCCTTTTGCACGCTATGTCCAGGCTTCCATATCCAACATGTAGTGAAATAGTGATCTGCAATTTTGATATTTATTGTACCACCATTTACCTCAGTTTGCTTATCGTTTAATTTTACAAAATATGGTCGATACATGACTTTTGAAAGGTTAGTTGGTTATTTAATGTTATGAACTCTTCCCTCGTTGGCGATTCAATTATTTTTTCAAAACCATTTCGAGCCATCATATTTTCATATTTGTCAATATTTATTTGATCATGTTTATCACCTGTATTTTCTTCATATTTTAATATGTCAATGTTCATATCTCCTATCAAAATTACATTTTCTTTAGTTTTTCTACTGCCAATTTCTTTTAAATATTTTTTTAAATCTTTGATAAACATTATTTTATTCGTTTCTGGCCTTCTGTAGATTATTATAATTTTATACTTTTGCAAATCTTTTCCTAATGTAATTTCTAATCCATCATTATTTTCAAATTTTAAACAATTAATTTTTCTTCTTCTACATTTAAGGTATTTTTTACGTATACCATCAAGCCACCTCCTCTTTTTGTGTTCTTTCTAGTAATAGTATAGTTTGTATAGCCATCTAACTCATAATGTACAGTTTCATTTTTCTTTATATTTATTTCAGTGAGGGCAATAACATCCCATGTTATTTTGGTTTCTTTTAAGTTCAGTTTTAGTAGTTCCCAATACTTTCTTACACTTCTTATATTTACACTTATAACTTTCAAGCTGTCACTCTTCCCTGAGTCACTTTCTAATTTCCCTTTCACTTCTTGATATGTTGAAAAAATTGGATTTCTATACTTGGTTTCCATTTGTAGTAAGTAAATCTTCTTCTTTCTTTACTACTTTAACTTCTGTAGTATTCTCATCTTTTCTCATCAGTATTTTTCCTCTTGAAAACCATACGTACTTGTATCCATTTTGTTTGGCAAAGTCCTTCGTTTTCCAAAAAAGATTTTTGAAGTATGGTGTCATATTTTCACTTAAATATACGCGTCCTTTGTTTCCATTTCTGTATATGTTCTCGTTTGTTACTATTCTTTTTCTATTTTCTAACCACATGTCTCTAAACTCTCTGCTTTTAAACTGAATTATTATGACACTTTTCTTGTTTTTGTTTTTGTTTGTGATTATGTGTGCCGTTTCAACTTGGTCTTCTCTATAGTGCAAGACGTTAAAATTTTGTGCCACTTTTTGTACAACGAAACGTAAGTTTTCTTGAGGTAGCCAATCTAATTGTCCTATTTCTAGATTACGATTTCTGTCGTACTGTTCTTTCTCATGTGTTGTTAATTCTAGATCTTTCACTTTCTTTTCTATTAGATTGTCATTGGAGGTCTTGTTTTCTATTTGCATTACTCTTTCGTTAATTTCTTGTACTTCCTTTTCCATCTTGCTGTTTTTAACATTTTTATTTTCAAGTTGCATTATTCGCTCATCCATTTCTTTTATCTTTTGTTTCATTTCTTGATTTTCTTTCTTCATATCAATTTGGCATTGCGACACAAAATCTAACGTTTTTACGATTTCACTATATTCTTTTTGCAGAGTCGTTATTGCTGCACTAAATTCTATTAATTTATTCATTTTTTCTTCTATTCTGTTTATTGAATTTTGCAATTTTTGCATTTCACTTCCTTCTTCCTCATTTTTTCCCCCTTCAGCGTTGCCACTACTTTCTTCTTTTTTCTGTGTTTGGTCTTCATCGCTTTCAACCTCTTCTTCACTATTTGTCGGATCTTTTTCTTTTTCCGAGTTAGTTCGTGTTTTCCTGCACCGTATGCATCTCCAATCCAGCTTGTTTTTTGCACTTTTCGCATTCCACGTTTTTGCTGATATTTTTGCACATGTGTAGTGATATTTGGCTGTACATTTACCACAGATTACGTTATCATTTTGGCTATTTAATTTTTCTTCGCAGTCCCCGCACCTCATTCTTCAGTTGTAGTTTATTTCAGTTTCGATATGGCTTATCTACTCAGCCAACGTTGTAACGTGCTTACATGTACGGCAATGCACACGCACGCAGTTAGCCCCTCGTGCGGTGCACCTTGCCGTTAACATGGATGTTACGCGCCGCTAGCTACCATGCACACATGGCAGCTGGCCCGGCGCCAACATCCGGGTAAGCGAGCCAGTCCTATTGTTCTACCAGTCAGGACCGGATCGCGCCAGTTCGCCGTCACGTGACGTAATGCCTCAGGCAAGAGCCTATTGTTCTGCCCCGGCCCGCTTGGGTATAAAACGGGACAGCTTCGACAGCTCGAGCTAACTGGTGTGTGGTGGTCAGACCTGCAAGTCGAACCACCAGAGCTGATCAGGGCAGGACAAGGGGATAAACCTTGACCTAGCATTTTTTGGTTAGGCCTAAAAACCGCCAAAATAAAAATCACCGATTTTCTTCGGAAAATAAAGTCACGACAATTATTACGAAGTGGATGGACTGTTTACGCCTCACACTACGAATATAATTGTTAAGGTTAAATTAGTGTAGGAGCACACTTTTTAACAACGAATTGAAAGTTGATCAGCCTGCGGTGAGCTAACTGAGTCCTCATTGTTTAAGGCTAGGAAACGAGTAAATTTAAGAATAATAAATTCTGTTGACCCATAGCAGTATTTATGATTGCAGAATTGAAGTAGATTTTGGAAGAAAATAATTCACCAGAGTCGAAAGAACAATTCAGAGAAAAAAAAAAAGGGGAAATTTTTTTTTATTTCCGAAAACAAGCGTTATTATGAGTCGACAAATGGCGAACAATAATGCTGCTTTACCACCAAACCAGCGCAATTTAGTAATGCAAAATCCGAGGCTAGGAAATGCACGAAAAAGAGCGAGGACTGAAGCGAACGGAAGTGCGCCTTTGGTTCAGGATTTGGATGAAGATCTTAACGATTCCTGGGGCGAGGACATGGACATTCAAGATCCGGAATTTTCGGATATTGAGCAAAGTCCCTCCCCCCCTAGGTTGACACGTTCTGATGTAGAAGGTCGTGAAGGAACTGATGCCTTTGTCACTAACTTTCGAAATTGGGCAGATGCTTGCCCCATGCCAGAAGACTTCCGGCAAATTGTGTTGGAACAGTTACAAAGCTGTTTACAACCGGAAAACCGGAATGGAGTTAATGACGCAGCACAACCTAATCGTGTTACAAAACAGGATGAGAACGTGCGGCGGCCATTACACTCCACGCCTGTCACCGCTAACAGACGAACAAATCGTGCTGTTGGAGAGGTTGACAGAGCACGGCATCCTCGTCAGCGCTATCCTGGAGCCCACATGGACAGAGTGGATAGGCAGACGTGCGGTGGCCGTGTGCAATGGAGACAACTGGTTGAGCATGAACCGGATATGGACGCGTGGAGGTATAGAGACCCTCAGCGCGAACATAGCGTGTCGCCATCTAGGACTGGGAACGCCGAACATAGAAATATGCAAGGCCGGACTGGCCCT
Source organism: Lithobius niger (assembly GCA_023313725.1). Lineage (NCBI taxonomy): Eukaryota > Metazoa > Arthropoda > Chilopoda > Lithobiomorpha > Lithobiidae > Lithobius > Lithobius niger. Next base: position 27,251 of record JAHWFP010092786.1, on the reverse strand, counting down.
AGTTACGTGACCGGGGTTAGAAACCGGGAACGTAGGGATGATTTTTTAGGGCAGGATTTGTTGCAGAGACCCTTTGAAGGGCTCAGCATAAAATCACCAAAAATCGCCATGCCTTCGTACAAAGGTTTTGGGGATGAAAAATCACAAAAACCAGTTAAAAGCTAAAAGTTGAAATAATACTTGAACTAGAAAAGCCAATTGAGTGGAAATTAACTTTCAAAAATATGTGTCTTGCAAACTTGGACTAAGTCAATCAAACCAAGTAGAATTTTAAATGCCTAGGCTTAAAATTCAGAACTCAGTCATGGAGAAGCTTGTTTGGTGCAGATACACATTGGAAAGAGAAACCGTTTGAATGTGATGAATGGAGTGCTCATCAGAACATTATGTTTCCAATAGGAAGTGACGAGGTGGAGAAAAGCCATTCAGTTGTGAACTTTATTTAAAAAGTGCAGCAAATACACAAACGAACACGTTTTGGTCGAGAATGAAGCCAAAACTAGGGATGTGCAGTGCTAGTATACAAAAGTGTAAATATTAGGTGGAAAGAGAACTTTCAGGTGAAGAACTATTCACGAACAGTTTTTTTCTCTCAGTCTGGGTCAGACTGGGGAGAAACAATACAAGTGTATATAATTGTAGATGTAGCTTCGTTACGAAGATTGTTGGTGGGTGAGTAGGCTAACTTGGTAAAATTGTAAATGTTTTTTTTTAAGTACATCTGTGCAGGCCGGATGCTATTTTTTTAAGAAATATTGTATAGTTTTAAGTACCATTGAATAAACCAGCTCACCGGAAGTAACCAAAAACCAAACTTACGGTCGGTTAGGAGACTTTAGTATTATGTAGAGGTAGGTCTTCTTTCTCCTAAGCTTACTCTTAGGGGAGGGGGGATGTAACGTGCTTACATGTACGGCAATGCACACGCACGCAGTTAGCCCCTCGTGCGGTGCACCTTGCCGTTAACATGGATGCTACGCGCCGCTAGCTACCATGCACACATGGCAGCTGGCCCGGCGCCAACATCCGGGTAAGCGAGCCAGTCCTATTGTTCTACCAGTCAGGACCGGATCGCGCCAGTTCGCCGTCACGTGACGTAATGCCTCAGGCAAGAGCCTATTGTTCTGCCCCGGCCCGCTTGGGTATAAAACGGGACAGCTTCGACAGCTCGAGCTAACTGGTGTGTGGTGGTCAGACCTGCAAGTCGAACCACCAGAGCTGATCAGGGCAGGACAAGGGGATAAACCTTGACCTAGCGCCTAATATGTAATGCTAAGTGTGCAGTCCCCTAGCTGTACAGTAAGAGGTGAATTAGGATTGAGCATTGTGTCTTATGAATAATCGTCCATCTCCTTAGCAAGCACTTACAACGTGTCTTTGGACACGTCATCTGCGAACTTCACCTCGTACGTCATTTGTGTCCATGCGTTTTTCATTTTGCCAAGCCACCGTTCAGTTCAAAATTTAAGAACACCAATCCTCACGAACTTCTCCACCAAAATTCACACAGTCAGTCTTCAAACACTCACCACGTTGTTGGCTTTCATCTCAGCACATCGTCCTGTCTTATTTTTTTCGTTTTGACTCCAAAATTCGCTTATCTGTTGGAGCGCACAAAATCGGCCGCTCCTTTCACTAGCCTGAAAATAATAGTAATAATAATAATAATATAGGTTTGTTGCAAATGCAACCGAGCGACAAGGACCGGGTGGTCACTGACTGCCGTCCGATGTTAAAACTAAAAAAAAAAAATTAAAATTTAAAAGTTTAAAACAAGACGGTGGCTCGGCTGCAGAGGAAGGGTTGATGGTATTGGGTTGGGGTCACGAATGCCTTACCACCAAGGTTAGACCTACCAGGGACACAATGGTCCCCGATGGCATCGCCAAACGTGAGGGACAAGTGAGGGGAAAAGCCGGGTAACGTTGCCAATGTTTCTTTAAAAAATAATAAAATAATGCTTCGTAATTTATAGCTTGGCTAAGACCAATTGTCAATCTTCGTAACGATAATAAAAATAATAAAACAATGAAATGCATGAAACTGGTGTAGTGAAAGTTAAAAACTGAAGTGGGAAGTAAAACTAGAACTATTTACAATTTTTAAAAAATGTATATAATAATAAAAAAAACCTGGAGCCAACCTGCAATGTAGCGTGGCAAGACGGTTTGAAATTTTTAAAAAATACAAATTTCCACAATGTGTGGAAGTTGTCCGGAAGGGTTGTGAGCCACTGATACCGTACCTAAAATGCTGAGGGGGAGGTAAAAGTAGATTTTAAAGTGGGCGTTTGAGAAATGCCTGCAAGTTTTCTGTGAGTAGCATTGTACGGAAGCCACTCTCCGTGGGCATGCAAACCGTCTCGGAACTAAGGGCATTCCAAACAGGGACAACTCGCACAGCAAAGAAATATTTTCGACAATCAAGACGTGAGCCCTGAACCGCTAGTCTCCAAGCATGGCCCCTAGTACAATAAACGCGTGGTGCCGGTTCGAAAAATGGTAAATCAACGTCGATTAACCCATGTAGTATTTTGTACGTCAACATTAAATCAAAACGAAGTCTACGCAACTCGAGCAGTTCTAAACCCACTCTGGAAAGGCGTACAAGATGGTTTACCCCACGGAGACCCGGCAAACTCCGAGTAAGTTTACGCTGGACCGACTCAATATGATCAATGTCCCCAGCCAAATAAGGGGACCAAACTGGAGTCGCATATTCCAATAAGGGGCGCACGAAAACACGGAAGGCCCAACATTTAGACGCCGAATTTCCCGACGTAAAACACCTATTCACAACTCCAGACGGCGAAATGCCAACGCACTAACCTTACGGCAATGCAAGGACGATTTTAAGTCCTGTGAGAACCACACGCCTAGGTCTCTAATCTCCGAAACGGAAGGTAGGGCTTCAGAAGCCAAGAAATAGTTTAAATTTAGATTTTGTGTGCCCACATGGACGGACTGACACTTTTGGATGGATAGTGGCAACTGCCAACACGACGACCAACTGACGACATTTGCAATTTCCACTTCCAGTTCAATGGACTGTGAAGGAGAAATGTTTTCTACACCAATCTTTACATCATCAGCAAACTTGAAACCAAAACTACACGAATTATCAAAATAGAGGTCATTTATATAGATCACAAATAGAACAGGTCCAAGAACTGACCCCTGCGGAACCCCACAAGGGACCAGTGCCTCAGTAGAAAGTGATTTTTCTACAATTACCTTTTGGTAACGGTTATTTAGGAAGGCAGCAAGCCAGGCCCACAGTGGCCCGGTGATACCACACTCATTTAGCTTTAATTTTAAAGCTTTTAAAGCTTTTAAATTTTTTAAATTTATATGTCAGACTGCCTCAGCGGGGAATCGAACACGGGACCTTTGAAATCAACGGTCCCGGGTTCGATTTCCCACTGAGGCAGTCTGACATATACGTCCAAAAGACAACAAAAATAGGTTTGCATCCGTATTTATTACACCAATCTCGAGCCCATTGGCTTTCCGTCCCGTATAATTACAGTCTTCGTTTTCGCCGTACGCAATTCCACCAGTCGCAATTTCTTAACATTCAACGGGCGTTACGTCATACGAAAGCAGCCACTCACGGCTCAGAACGCATTTTAATTCTTCTTTGTGTGCACGGACGATTTGAGCAAAAATATAACAAGTCGTTCCAGTTTAGCACGTTTACAAACCACATGTGGAAAAAACGTGAAATTCTGCACCACGTGACACAATTACAGAAGCCGACCGATCCAGCACAATTTGCTACGGTTTGTGCCCAACACCGTACCAGCTCTGCCACAGACCTATTTATTTTTTTTATTTTTATGAATTTATTTACAGAAAAAATAGCACTGCATGAGGCAACCTCGTCAGCTGTGCCAGTACAGGGGGGAAAAAAAACAGAATAAAAATGCGCAAGATAAAGCAAACTACAAAAAGACACACAAAAGAGAATCAAGAAGATCAACCGTGGGCGAAAAAACTCACAGAATTGGTAACAAATCGGCAAAAAGAGCACAAATCGGGAATCAAAAGTTCCGAAAGAAAAATTCAGCGGCGCAAACATGTAATCAAAGGAAATCAAAAACACCACAACTCCATCCAAACGTCACTCTCAACCAACCAGAGCATCAGTTTTTTTTTTTAGTTTTTTTATTAAAAGTTGCATTATGGGGGATGACGCAACAATAGTGGTATATAGCCAGTTAAACATTTTAGCACAAATAAATTTCAACCATCGTTTTCTAAAATGATTGTTAACTTTTGGCAAAAGCAGTCGAAATCCGCCATCGTGAAACTTGTCAGGTGTCAGTTGGGTAATATAATGATATTTTTGCTTAAGTATAAACCCACAAAGTAGGCAAAAATTAAATTGAACAGGTTGAATTTGCCATCTTTTAAGTAAAGATGCTGAATGCTCAGTTGGGCTAGCAAAAAATAAAAAATAAACTAAATCCTAACGACAGAAAAAGAGCAGTTAAAGGTACACGCCTCCATCCAGGTTGACATACTTGTATGCCTCATTTCTGAAACATAGCTCAAACTTGTGTAAATATTGCAAAAGCATTCATTTTCCCTTTTTTTTTTCCATAGAGGTACAGTTTTGCATTCACTCTAACCTATCCGTAAATGTTGCAAACTATATTTCGCACAGGATCTACGAAAATAGTGAGAAGGTATGTCCTGTTAACATCTTGCTTTTTAAACGAAATGAGATGAAAAATAAAAACTTGCCGCACAGCCAGCATCCAGGAATTAACAAACAAAAACTTGTATTGGCTTGGAATCACCAGCACGATAAAACAGAACGTGTATAATTCTGGTCGTGGTTGGGCCTATCAATTGATTACATTTATAAGTCTTGTCTTGTCTATTTGCACTTGCGTATGCTGCGTATCCGCAGATGATTTTGCACAAAACGAAACAGCATTTCGTTAAAGCAACATCCAGCCTGCCTTATAACCTTCCGCCTGCCTAACAACACCCACGCGACGATCACATCCGCGTATTTACCACAGCTATGGTCAACCGAGATGGTAGCTTCGTTCCTCGCAGCGCAAAACGTAGCTACTGTCTCAGTTGGCATTGTGCCTAATAATCCAGTCAGCGTTAACGCATTGATCGTGTCGTCAAAAACCGGCATGATTCTTGTATTTTAAAATCACAATTTGTAATTTTCTGGACTAGTGTCTTATAAATTTACTTCGGCGACCTATTGGAATAATTAATTTTAAATTTTACTGCATTAGCCTTCTAGATTTTTGATCTCATAGTAATTACTAGCAAATGATTAAAATTAATACTGCGCACACACAGATGAAACTTCCAAGGTCATTGTAGGCGCGCGATGCATCATTTATGTTCGGGACGAACGTAAATAAAGTTAGTAATATTCAACAGAAAATCTCCTAGACGCCACATTTTAAAACGGATTTTTAGCAAGGGAAAGACTAACGGTAAGTAAATAGACCTTTGGGGCCGTACTTGATGTGGAGCATCGAAAAAAATGGCACTGGGAGGTGTAGCCCTTTAATCCCAGTAGTTTTCCACCCTGTACATGTTTTTCTCCAACCCTTTTGCTTCAGTATGGCTCACCAAGTAAGACCTTGTTATTTCTCTTGCTTGCTCCGTCTGGCGGATTTACGCAACGTTAATTTTCTCGTACACTCGTTTTTACTTGGTCAATGCTAAATCTGCTGGCTGCTTCTCGTCTTTACCGGAACATGCGGCATCCGAGTTGTTTATACGTAGTAACCATGGTAACAACGCGGAATCAGATCTTCTCCTCGTGCCTCGCGACACGACCGTATGATGCGTGCAACATGACAGCGTCGATTTACGACAACAAGAAAACAATTTTTGCTGCAGTACAACACGAGGAACTGCCTTCCCAATGCCGGCATTGGACGGTTTGTCTTCCATTCGATAACCCCGAAATAGGCGCCATGTTGGATTTTGAATTCTCGCTGTGAGCAGCCATTTATTCTACCGTCGTCTGATCCCTGCTAGAAGCTGTGTTTTGAGCGAGAATATCAAATTTTGGAGTAGCGTGAAATAACAACAACGTTGTAGCAATGTTTAAAATTACTATTGCACTTTGCTCTTTATCCGTGTTGTTATTTGTGACACATTTAATTTGTTATCTATTACCTCATTCATTTAGTAGAAACGGGAAACTAACGGTAAATAGATAACGGTTGACTAGCAAATAGCGTTCGGCGAGCGAGAAAGGTGTGGCTGGATAAAGGCGCCCTTAATCTGCTTGGACCGAGTGTGAGCTCTTCACCACGCGATTTTTGAGAGCACATTTCACCGGGGCAAACTCAGGCCTTTTGGAAAAGTGTATGTTTCATGTATATGTGTGCGTGTTAAATGCTGCCTATGGAAGTTTCCTTTTGGCCGCGTCAGTCTGGCTCAGCGGTAGGACCTTGGCCTTTGATTTCAAAGGTCCTGGGTTCGATTCCCCGCTCAGGCAGTCTGACATATAAGTCCAAAAGGCAACGTAAATAGGATTGCATCAGTATTTATTAACCAATCTCGAGCCCAATTGGCTTTCCGTCCCGTTAAAACACTTATAGCCGCACCAACCTTAGCGATTTTCCAGCGTCAGACTTTCTTCCTTACTTGTCCACTGATACATACTAGAAGTCAGGGCATTTTTTTACATACTAACTGAAGGTCCAAATGGACTTGCAGCCGCTTAAAGTTGACCTCCAGTTAAACTCAATTGGACCCAGTGAGGTCCACCCTAAAAAGGAAATAAAATGTCAAGTTTAATACATTAATACTTTCATGAGAATGTTTTTTCGCTAACTACACATTTTGGGGATATGGATAATGAATTCAGATTCAATCCAGTTCGTAACGAAACGTCACGTTAGGTAAAATTCAGTATCGTGCACAGACCACCGAGAGGACAGGGGCAACTTTTGTAAAAAGGCACGTTTATGTTTTATTTTTCTGGTTTTGAAGGTTTATTTAGTTTCGGCGAATTGTCACTTTCTGCTTAGCTGAAAAAAAAACCTCGACTATCCTGAAGACATATTTTATTTATAAAAAATAAGTATCTACTGTGAAAAACTGAAAGATTTACATTACAAAAACATCAAGTTTTTTTTATGCGTGTAATGCAGTCAGCAAAACTGGTTTTGTAAAAATTTTTTCAACGGAACTTTACACGGCCAGAAAATGCTGAAAAATAGCAAAAATGCGTCAGTTTCCGGGGCTCTGCCCCAGACCCCCTAGCTGTTATTGGTTTCTGCCTACACACAATTTGGCTAAATGACTAGTGTTGCCCCCTCAGTACAAAACCCCACTTACAGCACTGCACATAGTATGATTTTTTTATTATGTTAATAGTTAAGCCATTAACAAAATGGTGCCGTTTATATATTAAAGTCGTGCCCTTTTGTGAAAGTGGACCTCCAGTCACATTTCCTAAAAAAAAAATGCCCTGCTTGAAGTTCCTAACTACCGACCTTTACGAAACAAAGACAATTTTGAATTTCTCCCATTACTTCCTCACGGAAACAACTGCCCCATCCGTAACTCTCTACTGACTAAGTATAACCTTGGACTAACAACTGTCTTCAAGATGGACGAGTCATCTGCTTTCACCGTCACACACAGCCCGTTCGCCCGATCGATACTGTTAGGAGACTGGCAGCGCGACCTTGCATCATGCGAGATCGAAACTATTTCCGAAGGTTTTCCCCGGTTTTCCCGTTTAACTCTCGTCACTCGCGTGACAAGAGTGAGGTGGTCTAAGGTGGCACGCCACTGACGGATTTCGCGGCGGCGCTGCTATCGCAGTTGCAGAAGGTCGGAACACACTCGAGATTACAGGTAGCCGTACGTGAATCGTCCATCTCGAAAAGAGTTGTTAGTCCAAGGTATAACTACGGTCGTCACTGCCATTTCCTTCAGTTCCTTCTGGATAACGTATTCTAATTTCTGTTGGCGTCTTCTCCTTTTGGTTGTTGGAGTTTTGGTTGTTGAACGCTTCTATATTTATGATATGCCGGGGCCGGGCCAAGAAATTATTTAAGGGGGAACAGATGGAAAGGTTAGCTCCTTCCCCTCTCTGTGCATCAACTGCAAGTAACGCTTGAAAACACGTTTTCAAGCGAAAATGCGAACAAGCGAAAAAGTTAAAGTTTTCAAGTCAAAATGTTAGAAAAAATGGGAACAACGTAAATGTATTATTACCAGCGATGCACCGAAAAGGAACGATTACAAATTTATTCCAGTTTTTATTTTAAATAAAATCCTGAGCGTTTTCACGTCAACAAACAGATTAGAAACCTAAGGTAAATAAATGTATGAGGAATTACTACAAATAAGTAAAAAAAAAAATCAAAAACTCCTAAAAAGAATAGCATTTTTTAACAAAATTATTTTTATAGCAACCGTTTTATGCACCTGATAGCTCTGAATGGGAGAACAGCTGCACCCCCTGCCGGCCGAAAAGTGTTAACTCGAGCACAATCTTTAAACCAAAATCCAACGGTCCACAGTATTCGGCTGCCACCAAGTTCACTATGGCGGCTACAACCAACACTTCAGTGAAGGAAAATCGGAAAAATCATGCACCCATACCATGTTTTCGTTTAAGCCTTGGTTGAGACTTGACCAAAACAATTGCCCTTTAAATAAACGTATAGAAAAGATTTTAAAAACATGCAGGCAGAACTTGTAAAATACAGACAGCATTCTTTTACAAAAAACACCACAGCGCAATAGCATCGCCATACTTCAGGGAACATGATTTTCAGGTAGATGTTGGTACATGTCGTCACTGTTATCTTCGGGTAGGGTATACCTCATTCGCCCGAATTAAAGGGACATCCGGCCTGCCTTATAACATTCCGCCTACCTTATAACAGCCACGCGGAGGTCGCAATCCGCGCATTTACCAGCTTCAAGGTCGGCTGGGGTGGTATAACTGTGTTCCTCGCAGCGAGGAAGGTAGCTGCTGTCTCGGTTGGCTTTGGGAATAGTAGGCCACACGAAACAGCATCAAGTTAAAGATTGTGTCGTCACAAACCGGAATGATTCTCGTATTTTAACATCACAATTTGTAATTTTCTAGGCTAGCGTCTTATAATTTTGCTTCGGGGATCTATTGGGATAATTAATTTTAATTTTTACCGCATTAGTCTTTTACATTTTTTATCTCATGGTAATTATTAGAAATTGAGTACACGCACACACAGAGATGAAACGCCATGATTATTGTAAGCGCGCAAAGCATCATATACTGCGGGACGCAGCAAATAAAGTTAACAATTATTCAACAGAAAATTTCCTAGACGCGACATTTTAAAATGGATTTTTACCAACGGATTAACTAACGGTTATGAAATAGACCTTTGGCGCCGTAGTTGATGTGGAGGATCGAGAAAAATGACGTTGGGAGGTCATTAACAATTATTCAACAGAAAATCTCCTAGATGCCACATTTTAAAACGGATTTTTACCAACGGATTAACTAACTGTTAGGAAATAGACCTTTGGCGCCGTACTTCATGTGGTGGATCGAGAAAAATGGCGTTGGGAGGTATATCCATTTAACAATTACGCAACAGAAAATTTCCTAGATGCCACTTTTTAAAACGGATTTTTACAAACGGATTAACTAACGGTTAGGAAATAGACCTTTGGGGCCGTAGTTGATCTGGAGGATCGAGAAAAATGGCGTTGGGAGGTACATCCCTTTAACAATTATTCAACAGAAAATTTCCTAGACGCCACATTTTTAAAAACGGATCTTTACCAAGGGAAAGACTAACGGCAAGGAAATAGACCTTTGGGCCGTATTTGATGTGGAGGATCGAGAGAAAATGGCGCTGGGAGGAAGCCATCCTAGCGGTAGGATGTGCGCCTGGAATTCCCAGCAATATCGACGGGCAAATAGCTAAAATACAAGAATTAGGTACAAAACCTGTTGTGACAGCTGTCACATCAACCATTTTGACGTCTTGATTAGCGAAGGAGAGACAGACAGAGAGAGGGATGGGGGTAAAGGAAGAGATATCGAGTGGCTTTAACACTGTCACGTGATCCGGATAAACGAGGAAGGGGATGAAACGCTCCTGCCACGACCCCGTAAAACATCGTTTTGTCGTCCCAAGCCAATGACTGCAAGGTCCTCTTATCTGATGAGAAAAGCGTAAATAAACACCGTGTTCCAGGACGCGTTAACCGATGTCGACTTACTGGCCGTTACGTATCTGTCACCCTCCGACTCGACAAAGAGTTCCCTCTCTTTATCCCCTTTTCCCCCCACTCCTCCGTCACCGTGTTTGTGTAACTTGGTTGCAATCCGAATGACATGAAAAACGATGGGCAATCTATCACTGGATGCCCGACCAATTACCCCCTCCCCTCCCCCCTCCGCCAATCACTGGGGGTTATTACTGAAAGTGTGTCTTGTCATGAGTGACTGACTGTGTGAGTGATGGGGGTCTCCTGTTGGTATGGCGAAGAGGGGAGGGGAGAAATCAATTGCCTAAAGCCTCTTGGTGTTAGCAATTGTCATTAGGAGTAATGTTGACTTACGATGAGAGATAAATAATAATAAACGTTTGTTTTACTTGGTATAGTGTTCGTGGCCCGTATAAGGCGCAGTGACAATATAATAATAATAATAATAATAATAATAATAATAATAATAATAATAATAATTTATTGCAAACAAATTGCTCGAAGTTTATAAAAAAACTTGTGTGAGCATACAATAAAAGGACATAAAATAAATAACACACATAGTACCCATATACACATAAAATACACAAATAATTCATTCCATTTCAACATTTTAAATTCTAAAAATGAATCACATTTCAAAATATTTCATTTAACAAAAATTGCTTTAATTTCATTTTCAATTCATTTTTATTACTAAATGCCAATAATTCGTTGAGAATTCTGTTAAAAATGTTCGGTATGTAATAATCTCGTCTTCTTGTGCCATATTTGTTATACCACTTTGGAATAATATATCTGTGCTTTTGTTAGATCAATTAAAATTGCTCCAGCAAATTTGCCTTCATTCCATGCCCTATTAATATTATTGTTAATTGCTATTAGTGCATCAATGGTACCAGTACCTTTCCTATACCCAAATTGGTTTTGATTAATTTTATTGCCTTTTACAATAAAATTATTAATTCTATTTGCAAAAAACTTTTCAACAATTTTATTCAGTACAGGCAGCAACGATATTGGTCTATAATTATTTGGGTCATTTTTTGTTCCTTTTTAATAAACTGGTCTTATTATTTGCTTTTTTAAATTATCATTATTTTTTAAATTTGCTTTTTTGAAATTATTTATTTCACTCGTTATGATGCAGTTTATAAGTATTGTCATAAATTCGCTAGTTTTTTCATTTGCTTCTATAAAATATAAGAAAGCCATCATGACCGCTTGATTTTTTAACTTTAATTTCGTTTGTAATATTCAGCAATTCAAACTTATTTGTCTCCATGACTCCCATGGTGTTAAGTGTAGCTTTCCATTTTTTATCACTACTCTTTCTACTTTGTGTCTTATTACTTTTATTTTGTTTATCTTTTAGAGCTTCATCTTTTAGCTTGTTAATTTGGATTTTAAAATGTTCAGAAAAATTCTCACAAACCATTTTAGTATTTGTTTTAAAAACATTCTTTAAGTGTTCATCAATATTAAGTTTATTTCCTTTTCTCCCAGTTAAATAATTTATTTTACGCCACACTTTTTTGCTATCAAATTTATTCCTTTCAAAATAATTATTATAGTATTCTTGTTTGGCTTTGTTACTATCTATGCGAATTTTTTTTTATAAGCTTTATATTTTTCAGTTTCCAATTCGGACACATGTTTTTTATTCTTCATATCATTCCACATTTTATTTTTTTTATTGATTAATGTTAATAATTCAGAGTTCATCCATTCATTCCTAATTTTTTTGTTTGTTTTATTAGTGTTTGTTCTTTTAATAACACAATTTCTTTTATAAATTCCTGATAAATCGTCTTCTATTATTTTGTAAATCTCGTTTGGATCAGTTATTTTCTCTAATTCGTCCCAGTTTTTATTTTTCATTTGAAGTATGATATTTTTATTTAAGTATCTATACACTAAATTTTTTTCCTGTATATTTTTTTGTATTTCAACTTTCTTGTTATTCCACAGTTCAATTGCGACATAATAGTGATCTGCTGGTTTCATTGTTATTACTGATCCTTTACAATCACTTTTATTTAAATTTGTAAGAATTAAATCTAAGCATGATCTTGTGATCTTGTTTTTTCTGATTTCTTCTCGAGTTGCTGTCAAAATTTGTTGGCTATATCCGAGATATGCACACGTGTTCTCAAATCTTTCAATATCTTTTTTTTCACATTCATGTTGTGTTTCTTTCAAAATGTTTAAATTTAAGTCACCAATCACGATTATGCTGCTTTTACTTGTATGAGCTACAATAACATACATGAACATTAATAATTTAACACATTAATAAATTAACACATTAGTACAAAAACATGAATAATAATAATAATAATAATAATTTTATTTTGCCACAGTTACAAAAATGCAACCCTCGAAACTGTAATAATACAGTTTGTGTGAGTTTAATAACAGTAATTTTGAATAATAGAAACATTAATCACGTCACCATACAACAACTACGCATGTGTAGATTGTAAATTATTAACATAAATACTTTTTTTTTTACATTATCATAATTCAATATTTCAATAAACAATTTATACAGCAAATAAACAGTAAACAATTTATACAATAAACAATTTATACAATTTCTTTTCATGGCGTTATAAGTCAATATTTTTCCCCGTTTAGTTTTATAATCTTAAATTTATATTTTTTATTTTTCATTAAGAAAGATGAACTCAATTACACTCTTCTTAAACAGCTCTTTATTTATGCAATTTAATAAATCTTTTGGAATTTCATTCAATAAATTTGGTATAAAATATATTCGTCTTCTCTTCCCATAATTATTTTTCCACGCAGGTAATTTATAACTATTTTTTACAGCTCTTGATTCACCCGATTTACTTATTTTTACCTTAAATTTATTGTCAAACTAATACTTTGTTAAAATAACTAAATTTTTTATTTGCCTTATTTTCATAATTCTGTTTTCTTTAAAGAGTATTTCCGTTTTTATTTTTTTGTATTTATCCCCGAACAAGATCTTAATTAATTTATTTTGAACTTTTTGTAGTCTTTCAAGTAGATAATCTGAAGTTTGTCCATAAATCTCAATGCCATATCTGATCACACTTACGACCCATGCATCAAAAATTATTTTTTTCTGTTTCTTATCTAATATTTCTTTTAATCTATAAAGTTTTGAACATAACTTTCTTAATTTATTTACCGTTTCTTTAATATGCATTTTAAACGTCCAGTTTTTGTCAATTTCAATTCCTAAGTATTTCATTGTTAATTTTTTTTCCAATTTGAAGCATTTTTCACTACATGGATAAGTTTGATTTTTGTAATTCAAATTTTTACAATTTCCAAAATGTTTTGTTATCCATGTACAATTTTTTATTTTCATTTTTGGTACTGTAATGTCCATTTGTAACGTCTTTTCTTTACTTATAAACAATTCGTTTGCAATGTAGTAATCATTATTATATTAAAGTCATGTTGTAAATTATTTATCATTTCATTGTAGTCCCTATTTATAGATACCAGAGCTGTATCATCAGCAAACATGAAAATATTAGTATTTTCTATAACATCAACAATGTCATTTGTATAAATTAAATACAGTAAGGGTCCAAGTACAGATCCTTGTGGAACTCCGTATTTACTTACAATTGGAAAACTATTCTTTTCTTTTAATTGTACAATTGTTTTTCTATCATGTAAGAAGCTTTTTATTATATTATGTATTTTTCCACTTAAACCTAAATTATAACATTTTTTTAATAAAATTTTTTTATCAAAAGTATCAAAAGCTTTTTTTAGATCTATTAAGACAATTCCAATATATTTTCCGTCATTTAACCCTGTTGTTATTAGGTCGTTTAATTCTGATAATAAATCGTTAGTTCCCATATTTTTTCTATATCCAAATTGTGATGATGTTAAATTTTTACAGTTATTAAAGAACTTCCATATTTTATTTACAACAAATTTTTCCAGAATTTTATCAATTATGGACAGTAAAGCAATTGGGCGATAATTATTTAGGTCTTGTTTATTTCCCTTTCTTTTTATGTATTGGTCTTATAATTTGAATTTTTAACTGCTCTGGCCAAACTTCATGTGTGATCATTGCATTTATTAGCTTACATATTGCTTTTGCAGTATTTTCGTTAGTTTGTTTTATGTGATCAGTTTTTATTTTATCTATTCCTGTCGCATGAGTATTATTTAGATCTGTTATAATACTTATTATTTCCTTCTCTGTTGCTTCTTCAAAATACATAGTCTGTTTCGTACATTTCGTATATTTAATCCTCTTTTTTGTTATTTTTTTTGAAAAATTTCCTCTTTTATATATGTCATGTTCATCTTTATTTATAGTTCTCAGTTCTATTACTTGGTTTGAAAAGTTTTTGTTAAATTCATTTACAATATAGTCTAAACTTTTATCATTGAAAGTGTTTACAATCTCGTCATCAATTTGTTTTTTTATAATAATAATAATAATAAAGTTTAGTATGGTACATCAGTTGAGCATGTACATGCACGAAGCCAACAGGACTTGTAAGTGCACTGATATATCAAATACTTACAAATAACAACAACAAAATATATACATATTTTCATTAATCAGTGAATTCATACATGCGAGTTTTCAGTTATAGTATTATAACAAGCTTAAAAGCCAATTTTTTATAATCCTTTTAATATTCCCTCTATTTATTTGTTTTCTAATTTGAAAGGGTATCTCATTAAGGATTGTTGGAATAGCAAATTCCAGGCATCTTTTGCCATACGAGTTTCTCCATGTTGGTACTTGCAACCAAGCGGAAAAGTTTCGACTCTCTCTTATAAGTCTTGTCATAATAAGAGTTTACATGCAATGTTAATTTGAGAAATTTATTAAAGCTTAAAAAATTGTATTTTTTTAATATATCTTTTGTCGATGAGTTGTGCGAATTTCAGAAAAGAGCTTTAGTTGCTTTATTTAGAGTCTTCTGAAATCTTTCAATATAGTTTTCAATTGTAAAGTTAATAATAAAAGTAAAAGTACACGACAAGTACCGGCACAAAGTCCTACACGACTTGTGTGTGCTAGCAATTTCGTAAGTTATATCTACCCCAAAACAAAACTTGTTAAGGATTTCCGCCAAGCTTTTCGGCCGTGTGAAGTCGTGATATCAAACGCCAAGCTCTTTCGCCAAGGTAATCCCACCGAGTAATAGTTCGAGGGTTAAATGAAATATATGAAAATTGCTTACTGCGCATTTTTCAATTATTTCGTTTAACGTTTGAAGTATTAGTCATTGGGATTAGCTTGGCGAAAGAGCTTGGCGTTTGATATCACGACTTCACACGGCCGAAAAGCTTGGCGGGAATCCTTAACAAGTTTTGTTTTGATATCAAATATTTTTGGACCAAATTGATGAAATCCATTTTTTTTTCTTAGCAATCTAGTTTTCTGGTCCATTTTTTTTTTTTTTTGCTTACGCGGCGCAGTCCTCCTTTATAAAAGCGAGAGCGCGGAGGCTTTCGGCATTTATTTTCCTCTCAATATGTCAGGCGGTGACTCGAGAGGGGAGGTAGGGCGGGAGTTAGGTTAAGTATGTTTTAGGCAAAAAGAAACCCTTTTCAGCCAGCTTGACTGGGGGCCGGCAAAATGTTCTTTCTTATTTGCCAAAACATATTACCCTGTTAATTTTGCATTAATAAGAGACCTCGTCGAAGACTGGTGGCGGGCACCGCCTGGATGGGCGCCCCGGGATGCAAGCAAGTGTTCCCCCCCAAAAAAAATTTTATCTGAAAGAAAACAAATTTTGCACTTTAATCACTACAGTGAGGCAACAGGAAAATGGATCTCTTTCGTAGGGATTGGTGGTCCTGAAAAGGACCGTTGTTTGAGGATCTTGCTTCCATCTGGATGCGCTTGCTTCCTTCATGGATGGCTTTCTTCCTTCATGGATGGCTTGCTACTGCTTCGTTCTGAGTGCTTAAGGGGGGTTTGACTACAGTTCTGGCTGCGACGATTGGTCCCAGCCGGTGTAGTCCTTGTACTTCTCTTGCCATGTCCTTCAGGTAGTGGGAAGTGAAGGTTGATTGGTGATGCCTGGAGGCTGCTACCAGGATCTCTTCGATTGGAGTGGCATTGTGGTGGGCCCATGATGTGGCGATTGCTCTCACTTCATGTGCCATCACCCTTATAGGCTCCTGCTTGTGCCTTGTTTGTCGTAAGCTGGTTCGATTGTCTGTTTGATCCAGCAGGATATCATTGAAGCAGAAGTTTCGCCGGTCTGGGGGTCAACAGGAAGGAAAAGTTGGTTTCTTCCCTTTCGGATGTCTTCCTGTTGTGTTCGGGCTAGGTAGAAGCGTAGTGCGCTCACGGGGCAGCGGAAGCGTTCCGGTTCATTGCCTGCGATGTTTGAAAGAGCTGGGAACGTGATTGGTTTTGATGGTTCAGAAGGTTTTTGCGTTTTAGCTCTGAACGTTGCTCTTGGGTGAAGAGTGACAAGAGGAAAAGTTGAGTCCGAAAATGCAGTAGGCTGGGTCGGCCGAGAGGGCTTGGATTTCGGAACATCTGAGGCTAGCTGCCAGAGTTACGAGGAAGACAGTTTTCCGGATCATGAGGTGAAGTGAACTGTCTTGCATGGGTTCATATGGCTCTTCCATAAGGGATTGTAAGACGAGGGATAGATCCCAATCGGTTACGGTTCGTCTAGTTGTTGGACGTTCATTTTCGAAGGAGCGTAGTAATGCCGAGATGCGGTAATCATCGAGTAGTTTTGTTTTGCTTGCTGCTTTAAAGACAGAGTTTAAAGCTGAACGGTAGACAAGTATTGTTGAACCTTTCAGTTTGTCAATGTTGAAGAGGTTGCTGAAGAACTTCAGGAGGTCTGGTAAAGAGGGGGTGGGGGTCGATCGGATTAGTTTTTCTTGTGATACACCAATGAATCCACTTTGTCCAGTGGCTGTCGTACATGCGGTTTGTTGAGTCTCTGGTTGCCTTTGAGGCGATGCATTCGGCGTCTTCGCGATGAATTCCAGCCTTCTTGAGGAGTTTGACGATAGTAGCAACCCGTGTAAATTGAGGTTTGCAAGATTCGGGTGTAGTTTTTACCCTTTCTGTTGAGATAGAAGATCTGGTAGAAGAGGAAAGGTTCCCTGGTTGTCGACTATCAGGTTTAGAAGGAGTGGAAACCATGGTGTTGATGGCCAAAGCGGGGCTATTAGTAGGAATAGGCTCTGACTTTCTTCAATTTTCTGAAGTACTTGTGGTAGCAGCTTGAAACGTAGAAATAGGTATGCGAACAGATTGATCCATGGGAAGGTCAGGGCTTCCACTGCCATTGTGTTTTTGTCTGGAATTGGGGTGATGTAGTGGGGAGGTTTGGCATTATGCTTCGTGGCGAATAGGTCTAGCATCCAGATGTTGAAGAGATCGCAGATGGATTTCTTGAGGCACCATTCGCCTGTTGGTGGTTTCCGGCGTGACAGAGAGTCTGCAATTACATTCCTGTTGCCCGTAATGTGAAGAGGCAGTAGGGTGATGTTGTTTCGGATGCACAGGTTGAAGATTTCGGAGGTCAGGCTGTGCAGGGATCTTGATTTTGTCCCACCTACCTTGTGGATGTAAGCCAGGGCTTGTCTTGTTGTCGGCTTGAATCTGGATTACTTGGTTTTCAATATGTGGCAGGAAGTGACTGAGAGCTAGGAGAATTACACGAAGTACGAGAATGTTGATATGCTCATTGTTTGTTGCTGGCCATTAGCCCGATACTTCGAGGTTGTTTAGGTGGGTTCCCCATCCTTCTTTGGAAGCGTCGGTGAAGATGAGAAGGTCGGGTGGGGGTTCGTGGAGAAATAAATTTTGGAAAATTGGAAATTAACCAATAGCATGGAGAGGCATTGACTTTGTGAGGTTTGTGATGTCTGACCACCAAAGGAGAGTTTCGAAGAGAAAGTCTTTGCTGAATGGCATCTGTTTGTCTGGGTGATTTTGATTGATCGACCAGTTGTCTATTTGGTGATGGTGAAGGGGCCTAACCATCCATTGGCCGTAGGGGACAATGGAGGGAAAGGCCCAACAGCGGTGAGGTCTAGCGCCGAGACCGAGCGACGACCGAGAGTGAAAGGCGGAGTAGGAGCATGAGGGCGACCGGCAGGAGAAGAGGAGGCTTCGGTTGTGGCAGCCATCTTCGGTAAATCCAAATTCCGACGAAAGGCGTGAAACCAAGGGACGAAGTGACGGGTAAACACCTCTGGAGGAAAATGAATGACGAAAGCCTCCGCGCTCTCGCTTTTATAAAGAACGACTGCGCCACGCATGCGCAGTGAGGCATGCAAGCAGGCGTCTGCACAACCGAAGAAACTTCCAGGGGACATTCCAATGGAACAATGTAATGCAAAATTAACAGGTTAATATGTTTTGGCAAATAAGAAACAATGTTTAAAACAATGTAAAACAATCAGTTTGGTCGTTTGGAGCTCCCTAACCCCTGAACCACTTGACCAATTAAAAAGGTCCATATGAAAAGGGCACATCTCCACAGCAGTACCTGTAAAATGAGCTAAGAAGCAGCTTTATTCACCGCATGGAGGAATTTATTTTCGTGATATTTTCGCAAATATCAACGAGTTCAGGTCGCTTTTTCAACAAGAAAACGTTAAGCTGTGTCACTAATAGTGTCTTTTATGTTGTCAGGCGACCAAAGTCTCCCGATCAGTTTCAGCCTTTTCTGTCGCATTGTTATTTATCCTCAGATGGTTGAAAACAGCGTAACTGCTTTTGCCGTAAAGACACAACGTGTCTAGTGGTCGTCATGCTCTTATATATTTTATCTGGGTGTTATCGTTTTATCTTGACGGGCGACACACTAGCGTGTATCTTGATATATGTACCTTCACGCTAATTAATCTGTATTATAATTTCATCACATTTCAATCATTCGTCTTTTATAGATTTTAATAAGTATTTACTTCGCAGATTTGATTCTCTTTACTGTCTCTTTTATTGAAATTTTAAAAGCCACTTTTTGATAATAATAATAATTTATTCAGAGTATGTACACAAAGTTGTAAACAACCAAGGCACGAAGCAAAACAATGCTTGTATGTTCTCTGAAGAGAAAACAGAATCGAAAAAATACAATATTAATTCATACAATATTAACAGCATTCATTAAGTTGCTTGAAAAGATTTCCATATAAAATTTTATAATTATTACAAATCCAGTAAATCATGTCACTCACACTAGTTTAGGTGTCCAAGTAGGGATAGTTTTTAGTTGTTTATTAACCAGTTCTTTACTGTTTTATTAATATTATGTGGTCTTTTAAGTTTGTTCTTAAATTCAGTGGTAATTCATTTAAAATTGTAGGAAGGACAAAAGCGATATTTCTTTTCCCATATTAATTTCTCCAGAGTGGGATTTTGAGCCAAGCCGTATTATTACGTGCTGGTCTCGTAATTTTATTTTGTAATGTTTGGTGCAAAACAAATTTATTAATAACAGTTAATTTACATAAATTTTGGAAAGTTAAAATTTTGTGTTCCAGTATAAGCTCTTTAGTTGTCTTGTTGCTATTGACATCAAAAAGTGTTTTTATTGCTTTATTCAAAATTTTTTGTAAGCGTTCAATATACCAGTTCGCAGTAGAGCCAAAGATTGTGCACGCGTACCGTACAACTGAAAGTATCCATGCTTCAAACAGCACACATTTAGTTTTTGGGTCAAGGGACTCTTTTATAGTGATGGTATCATGCTTCTAATTTGTTTAATGAGTGTATCTATAGAGCAGCGGTATGTGACGTCATATAGGCTACAAGAGATATAGCTGCAAGGGGCACTAGATTAAAATGGAAGGTTAAACAACGGCACTTCTAGTAAAGGCACTGCTTTGAGAGCGGATTTCATAGGCTTAAAAAAACGTTGTGTTCTCCAATCCCTGGTTTTAATTGGAAAACAAAGATTCCACTTGCTTAAAAATGTCAGCAACTGCCAACAAATCGACAAAAATCGCGCGTTATAGGCCTAAGAAATCCGCTCTAACATCATTGGCTTCAGTAAGACGGCCCTTCTTTTCCCTCTCCAGTGACCCTTGCAGCTAACCCTGTTACTGGCTCCAGCATAGAGGTATATACAATAATACTACGTTGTGTAACTGCCCTATATGTTTGGTGAACTTCCAATCTTCATCTATAGTAATTCCCAGGTATCTTAAGTTGTCAACCTGTGTGGGTTTTGGACAGTTGCAGCTAAGCCTAGTGTCACAGTCATCTTCGTGTAGTTGTATGTTAAATCCATTGCTTTTTGGTGTATGTGAAGTTGTGATATGCATTAAAAAAGTTTTTTCTTTACTAATAAAAAGTTCGTTTTCGACAAAGTACTTATTATATTATCAAAGTCCTGCTGTAAATTTTTTTTCATAGTGTCTTGATTAGTATTTATAGCAATTAAGAAAATGTCATCTGCATACAACGTCATAAAAGTATTACTACAAGTTAGGGTGACATCATTGATATATAGATAAGGAAGGGAAATGTGAAAACAAATATGTGTATAGGTTGTTTTAATTCTCTGGTCATTTTCCCAGTAGCGAATCCATTTATTTTCTTTTTTTTTATAACGTTTTCATAACTACCTCTTATTCCAGATGTCGATTGCGGCATACAGTGCCTTTTTTTTAATACAAAATTGTGACTGATCGGCATTAATGAGTAACTGCATGTATTGTATGTATTGTTGCTGCACTCACAAGTTCTGCAAAACTTCGAGCATGTTTCCTGCCAAAAAATTATTATTATTGTTATTGTTTTTAATAGGAGTAACTTTTTGGATTCATCTCACATACAAGGAGTTTCTTTTCACTGCCTAATAGTACTGTTGCGTACGGATGTAGGTACTACTGTAGACACCGAAATAGGCCCACGCGTGAGAGAGCGCCGACTAAACAAGCACAACGAGCTGTCGATATGGGAAAAACGAAAATATACACCATGAATCAGAATATTAAATCCGACAGACAGCGACAGGAGGCCACGCGTCAATTCCAACGGGAAGATAAAAATGGACATTCAAAACTAAAATCTCTGACGACTTGAGAAATACGCAGACCCCCCCCCCCCCCCCCCAAAAAAAATCTCACTTCAAAACTGTCGACTGTGGATCAGCCTATTTTTCAACGAGATGTATGAATTTTTAATCCTTTTTTCTTTTTCTCTCTCGTCTTTTTTTTTCCTCTTATTTTGACGAATTTCTACAGCAAAAAGTGTTTTGGAAGAAAGCAAAGGAGTCATTCAACCTTTAGCTAAGAATAATATTTGAATTTTATTTTTTTGCTATTAAAACCCATTTTTTTTTGCATTTTTCCTTCTTTTGAACTAATGTCTTACAAAAAAAAATGCCAAAGAACGCGACCAGACTCTAAGAAATACGTGGCACCCCGGGTGATCGTAACGAGTTACTTCAATATGTGTGTTCGAATTCAATATGTTTAAAATATGGAATGATGTTTTGACCAAACATTCCATCTCCAGTTATGGCATTCACTTTATTGTAAAGGAAAAGAAGTTTTTGATGGATGAATGATGAATGAATGAATGAATAGTCACCGTAAATCATCAATTAAACGCCAGTAGGCTGTTAAAATTAATTCGATAAAAGAGAAGCGGCTGCAGTAACTACCTAGTCGTAACCGATCTTCTGTGCACTTCCACCACTTTCAAAAATGTTGAAGCGCACACCTCTATCACGCACTACTGCAATAACGTTCTCAATTATATAATCTAAAAGTAGTAACCACAATTACCGGTTAAAGCGGTGTTAGTTTTAGGCCTAGTTTTAAATTTAGGCGTAATTGTCAGAATTTAGGCCTAATTTTTACCTGCCGTCTTAATTACGTAAGTAGCAGCTAACGGAGAGCTGAGTTCGAGAGTACGCTTATTCGTTTATGCAACACTGTGCGAAGGTTTGACATTGCCATGGCAATGTGATTTAAGGCCAAATTTTCAGCATTTAGGCCTAATTTTTTTTTATTTGCCGTTTTAATTTCGTAAGTAGCAGCATACCGGGAACCTTTGGCCAGTAGGCCTGTTCATCCATGCAACACGGCATCGGGAATATTTTTAATGAAGGTAACGTGTATCGTTAACGAAATCCTCTTATTTTTGTTACGTGTTTTCGTGTAGTGTTTACACGAATTTACTTAAAAATTGTGTTTACCACAAATTGGTGCCAAATTCACTCAAAACAAAATTTACTTCCTGTCATTCTCGAGCCAGCAAAATTCTTTCCCAATCTGATGAAATGAGACTTTCGGCAGTTCTTGCCCACAATTACGCCTCTCTCTCTCTAAAATCAAGTTAACCTTGCCGACCTTGATTTTTCAGCTTCGACCACATTTGCCTGGAATTTTATCAGTATATTTTTTCAAATACCTTGCTCAGTTGTCACAACAGGTTTCACTACTTTGGCAAGAAAAGCTTAATGCTAAATTTAAGGAGTTATTGGAAAGAAATGTCTCCATGCACCTGCATGAACAGACAAAATTTATCGACCTATATAGCCTGCATAATCAACTTCTCAACCGAAAAATAGAACACCCCAATACCACACAGCATTTATTAGCATTTCCCAACCAGCATTGGGTCCATAATTCTACTGACTACAAACTTTCCCCAGGAGAAAGAAATTCTTACCATTGACCCCAAATTCATTTTGCAACCCCCGTTAAAATCGATCATACCACTATTTATCGCTACAATGGAATCAGGTATAATTTTCGCTCCACGTAGTACAGAAATTCGTTGTCTCATACTTCAGAAAATAAGACAGTCTCTCCTTCCTAAATCCTACAACGTACCAGTCCAACAAATTGAAAATATTCGTAAGCTTCGTAATAATCCAGACATTGCAATCTGTCAGGTTGACAAGAGCAATGCAACTGTGCTGTTGCCAACACAAACTTTAAACAAGCTCGTTTTTGAACAGCTTGCTGATCTAGATATGTATTTTTTACTTGATTATAATCCATTGTTACGCTACTCCGCCATTATCAAGAATTTCCTGAACCATCTGCTCGAAAAACGCAAAATTGACCCTGACATTGTCGAAAAATATTAAAAAGACGAACTTTTTGCCACCGCTCTTGTTCCCACAGGTCAAAACTCACAAGCCTAACCTGCCAATTCGTTTAATCACAAGTGGCAAAAGTGCCCCTAACCTGATTCTTGTTAAAATGGTTTCACCCAACTTAAAACAACTGGCCCTAGGGGACCACACAGCTCCCAATTCACAGTCTATCATTAGTGACCTGAAAACTTTCCAAGTGCCTCCTGATCACAATTGGCTATCATTTGATATCAAATCAATGTTCCCATCCATTGAACGCCAACACCTGCTCGATATTATCGAAAATAAACTTACTCTTGATCCGACCTCCCTCCAGCAATTAGGCTGGAACACAGAAGAATTTATCGATGCTTTAAAAATCATTTTTGTTACAACTTACGTCCAGCATAAAAAATGGTACTTCAACCAACACAATGGAGTTCCCATGGGTAGCCCCATTGCCACTTTCCTGTGTGACATTGTCATGAACAATGTTGACTTATATCCCAATTTCCTGAAATACTCTACTATAAAAGATTCGTTGACGATAGTTTGGCACTTTGCCCCATTTTCACTTCGCAGTAAAATACTTGTGTTTCTGAACAATTACTATTCCTCCCTCTGCTTCACTATGGAAGCCCCGGATTCTAAATTTATTTCATTTCTGGACATTACTCTCTACATTAATGCTTTCGGCTACATAGAATTCCTTCACTACAGGAAACCTTCACAAACCACTCGTGTTCTTTTTTTCCAGTCATATACGGACCCAATTTATAAACTCAGCATCCTTAAAAATGAAATACAGAGAGTGAGCACTCACACCACTCAACCAAAACACCTTTTGAGTGAATTTCTGTACATCATTTTTAAATACGTCAACTGTGGCTATCCACTCCACCTCGTCACTCGGTTTTCTAGCCTGACTTGGCTACTTCACAAGAAAATCTCTGGGGGGGGGCGCCCCGCGCCCCCAAATTCCAAAATAGCTAACTTTATTGTCACTCTATGCATTCAAGGTGTAACTGAACCCCTTCGCTCTCTAGTACACACACAGGGTATTCGACTAGTCACCAAAAATCAACCAAACCTCAAATTGTCTCTCCAAAAGACAATGCAGCCGGACTTCAAACTTCCTGCACACCTCAAAAAGAACACTATATACCAAATTCCTTGTGACAATAAAACATGTGGCGCCACCTATATTGGACACAGTGAACAAAAGCTAATAGAACGATTAAGATCCCACAAATCGAATTTCAAACTTCTAGACAACAATAACTCATTGGTTAAACGGGACGGAAAGCCAATGGGCTCGAAATTGGTTAACTAAATACGGATGCAAACATATTTACGTTGCCTTTTGGACTTATATGCCAGACTGCCTGAGCGGGGAATCGAATCCAGGACCTCTGAAATCAAAGGCCAAGGCCCTACCGCTAAGCCAGACTGACACGGCCTGATTTCAGAGGTCCTGGGTTCGATTCCCCGCTTAGGCAGTCTGGCATATAAGTCCAAAAGGCAACATAAATAGGTTTGCATCCGTATTTAGTTAAACAATAACTCATTGGTCCAGCATTTTAAAAAAACGGGTCACAAACCTAATATTTCAAACACTAGGATTCTTTTCCAAATTCCACATATTCGCACTAGGCTAATTCTTGAAACTCTCTGCATCGCCTTGCACGATCCGCAGGTTCATAATCATCTGCTCCCTAATGACAACAAATTCAAAGAATACTTAGCACTCCTCAAAGAGCACTCTGTTACTAAATTCCGACACCAGGGTACTATAAAAATAACTGTTTGGTACCCTCACCACCAGGGAAAACTGATTTAAACCCGGACTACACTCATATTTCGCCACTTCTTCTTGTGCTTTCAGCACAAAGAGGTCGCTCTCCTCTTCCTCTCCTTTTAAAATTTTAAATTTTAACTTGTTCGTATTGTAGTTTGACTTAGGCAGTTTTGCCTGCATTTGTCTGTTTGCAACTTTATGCAATTTTAAGTGTATCTTGTATTTCCCTTGATAATGAGCTGGAGCTAGCTCGAAACGTCGGGTTGTGTTGGTTTTACATGTGCACTTTGGACTTCTCCTGTTCAACACACTGCTTGCATTTTTCCTAAACAGTCAAATATTATTATTTCATTGAATTACTGTCGAGAAAGGCTATTAGTTATAAGGAAGCAACAATGTTTTAATATGCCATGTTTTTAACAAATTTTTGGTCGCTGTATGTAATGGCGAACACTGTTTGTCTCTATGGTATCGGTCTGATGTTGAAAATAGGGACGGACGGACGGATAGCCGTTTCGGTCGTACAGAAGACTAAAAGACAGCAGGTCGTAACATTATAATGCGAATCTTACTTTTGTCCAGTGGGGGCAGAGTTTATGCCTAACTCTATCGCGCAAAAATTCGGTGTTTATGCGATCAATCACGTACGTGATCTGGGTTCGGTATGGCATTAATGCAGTTAACGCAAATGCCTTTATTCTCATTTGTTCAGTAGTTTAGTAGTTTAGACGTGAGTTTAGTAGTTTATTTAGTTTGCTTTATGTATGAAGCTTTTAGTTAGTTTTGGTGTAGAAATTGAAAACCACGATTTCAGGGGATGAAACGTTGATTTTCTTGAATGTATGAAGCTTTTAATCAATTTCTAGCATAAAAATTACGATCTGAAATTCTTTAAAGTCAGGAATAGTGAATTAACCGGGGGGAAGGGGGGGACGAAGCTGTAATGTTATAGTTACTTTTACGATTTCTCACCTTAAAGCATTTGAAGGTAGTGGGCCAGGGCTGGTAGTAGATAATTTACAGTAAGTAAATATCAATCAAATAAAGCTTTATACTCAGTGTAGAGTGGGTCACTAGAATGACAAGTCACTAAGGCCTGAAATTACTATACCACACGCCATGGCTGTTTGCTGTGACGTGCACATCACGTGACTGGGCTAGTCCAATCAGACGGCCAAACAGCCGTTGTTCTCGTTCGTCATTGGCTAATTCATGGTGACGTCACAGCAAACAGCCGTTGCGCATGGTTTAGGACGTCGTCAGTTCCACTGCCAACCAAAAGGAGCGAAGCGATTGCAAACAAACCGTGCTGCATCGGAGACAGCGTTGCGGCTCATCTCGTTTCTTTGTCAATTTTTTTTTTTCGTAGCGCGTCGTCGGTGGATGGCGTTGACGGTGATTCCGACGAGCGATTTTCCGACTGTGGTTTTCCGCTTGGGGCCGATACCCTTTTAAAGCTTGGGTAACTACTGGTGAGCAAATAGGATAGCAGCTCACGCCAACTGTGCATTTTGTCACCTTTTGATTATTACTCAACAATATGTCCGATTTTAAATTTTCTTTCTTAAAACCACCTCTGGGTGTAACGCTTTTAAGCCCGGTGCACACATGCGGTTTTTTTTTTTAATGCGCGTTGACGTTAGCAATCAATGCACACATGACCGTGAAGTAACGCCAGTGCGCATTCGGCCGCAACCCAGTTTGCTAACCCCGTGTACACAAAATTATATTTTGAAACCAATGAGACGATATTGCCTTTTTCGCCTACCTCGTGTACAAAAAAATATATTTTCAAACCAATGCGGCGATATTTGGTACATTCATTTACTGATTTAAAGGGCAATTACATCCATTTTGACATGCATGCTTTACTTTTGGATCACTTACACAATAACTAAACACAAGAATTACGGTAAGAATACGTTACGTACGTCCGATATAACAATTTAATTACTGCATCACCAAAACACGATTCGGAGACCGCCATTGTTTTGTTGGAACGTGGAGAAATTAATGCCGACAGATGTCTACTTTTCGATTTCGACTCGCAGCCGATTGAGATGGCTCTATTGGCTGTGAGAGCTCGAGCGTCTGACGGCCTTAGCTGGCCAACAGCTGTAGTAGCCAGCTAAGGCCGTCGGACGCTTGAGCTCTCACAGCCAA
>JAHWFP010092785.1:88323-115114 GCA_023313725.1 Lithobius niger | reverse complement strand
TTATGTTGATTAAGAATCGCGAGTTTAGCAGATTCCGGTATATCGAATTCTTGGTAATTATATCTAGGGAATTTAACGTAAGTACGGGTTCCACATTTTAGAGTCATTCCACTATCTGATGCCACGTTAGCCCAGTTCCTCGAGTATTGAAATTCGGCCAGTCCGACCTCCCAGCCACTACCAGAAAGACTTATTCTTTGAGCTAATTTCGTAGTGTAATCGTTGAGTGAATTTGTAGGAAAAAGATCCAGGCTAGCATTGGCTGGTAAAGTCATGTAGAAACTATCGCCCTCCATTTTGTTTTTATAGTTTTTTCAAGTCTTTAGCCGGGATCCAACGGTTATGGGTTTTATCGTAACCTTCGAAAGATACTAGATACTTTTTGTTGCGTCCGACACCTTTGCTTCTCAGCACCTTGTCTACGCGATGGTAGTCCTCCCCGTCCTTTTTAAGCACTTTACCTACTTCGAATAAATAAAAGCGACCTTTAATTTCTTCCCCGTTATAATCTTTAAGCCTGACAGTAACTTGACCTAAATTGCCGCGAGGAACCAAAACTTTAGTTACGAAAAATATTTCCCTCGACCACAAGCCCCTGTAAGCTTTATCAAATTTCCCTTTTGATATAGCGATGCGAACTTTATCACCTATTTTTAAAGGAATTTTAATATTTTTACGTTTAGTCAAAGCATGGCCTAGCTGCTTTAAATCGTCACCGAACAATTTACGCCACAACCGCGTATGATTTTGAAAATTGACGTTATCAGGTGGCATGCCAGTGGCCGAATGGCGAGTTTTGTTGTAAGAATCTACAATTTTTTGAATGACCGGCACGTATTCGTAAGTACCTTTAGATAAAAAAAACCGATGTAATCTAGATTTTAATTCTCTTTGCCACCTTTCAACGTTACTATTTTTTATATCTTCATTTTCGGTAGTAAAAAAATGAACGTCTTTTTCTTTAAAATAATCCTGAACCTCTTTCGCTAAAAATTCACTCCCTTTGTCGCTGCTAGCGTTCATTACTTTATAACCTATACGTTTAAATATTTTCTTAAACGCCTCGACCATTTCTCGGCCTGTTTTAGTACGCAATACTTCAACCCAGGCTTTACGGCTCAAGCCGTCCAAACAAGTTAAAATGTACCTGTATGGTTTGTTATGCTGTCTTAAAGATATCATGTCACTTAAGTCACATTGTAGGAAACTCCCCAACCCACCCACTATAGTTTTATTTCTTTTAAATTTATACCTGGTCGGTTTGGTTATGGTGTATGCATCCTGACGTAAAAGCCAGTCTTTAATAGCGGCTAAAGTATATTTTTTACCGTCTCGCTTAGCCCGAGAATGTAATTTGGTCGCCGAGGCGAAACTAGTGGCTTCCCCTAAGCTGTCGTGATACAATTTAGTTAAATATGCGTCCATTTTTTTTTTTACTGGAAAATATCCCAGTCAGGATCGCTTTGTTTCTTACGTCTACTAGTTCGTTGCTTAGCGGCGCGTGGTAGGCTAGTTCGCTCTCTATCAACGATATATTCCTTAGTCCTTTTTTCTTCCTTTTTGGGAGGGCTGCCTACTAAGGACAATGTGGGCGGACCGGGGGAATTTGGCGGAAGAAGCGAATGTTTTTTAGTGGGAGCTGGTGTAGTAGGAACAACCGCTGCCGACAATCTAAACTGATCGATAAATTGATCTCTTTCCCTCTCGAGCTGCCCGATATATTTTGCTTTAAAATCCAAAGGTAAGTGTTCGGTTTTTAAAAGGGCATCTATACGAGCTTGAATTTCGGTTAATTTAGCGTATAACCCTCCTTCCGGCAAGTAAAGGAATCCGTGCGGCTGAGTGGCGGCAGTGGCGGCGGGCGCTGTTGTTGGTGTTGTTGGGGTATAATTTTTATACGCGTCCTCAGGGACTAAATACATTCTATTAAGTAACGAACTCATTGTTTACCCAGGCCTAATAAACCCCCGAGAGCCGATAAGGCAGTAGGAATGAGCCAGGGTAAAAATCCACCTCTTTGTACTAAAACACTCTTTCTGGATTTGAGAGAAGCTCGACGATTCCCCAAAAGTCGAATTTGTTTCTTATATTTCTTCAATTTACAACGCGTCGAAGGCGAGACTTTGAGCTTATTATTCAATAAGTTTAAGGCAATTTCCGAAATACAATTGACTTGAGACTTGTCAGCGTGCCGCAACAAATTCTTGCGTTGTGGAATGCTAAGTTTACAGAGTGCTTCTAGGAGCGGCCTATGCTTCCTAACGTTCTTCATCGAAATCTTCACGTGGAATAAACTAAAGTAGTTTCTCCGGGGAATATATGCGTTCTCAGTCGAGTTGCGTCGTTGGATTTAGAGTGCATGTCCACCATTAAATATCCGTATTTCTGTCTACGGATAGCGTCGTCGTACGCGGCCATAAACTGTCTAGTCTTGGCTGGATAGGCTTGCGACGCGAACGTCATTATCTGCCTTTTATCTCTTAAATTTCTCAACAGTACTACATATTGAGCGTTTAAAGCAATGTCCCGTTGGTTCCGGCCTTGCGAAAATAAATTCTGAGTTAAATAAAATATTGAAAAATTATTATGATGACCGTGTCTCGTGAAAAGTTCGGCAATTTCGCCGCTAGATGTCGCTACTGAACTCATTAAATCATCCAGAACTAAAAGTTTATGTATATTAGGGTCGTAGCTAGCGATATCGGTAGGTAAACCTCTATGGAATTTAATCTTATCCTTATACTTGTCCATCCAGCTCTGATAACTCGAAAAATGCCAATGTATTTCTTTAATTTCATCGTCTACCATAGAGGCCGAGTTATCTATAAATTTAAGCATCCAGCTAGTTTTACCACTACCCGTTGGTCCTGCAATCACGCAGTTAAACGGTGCGTGAAACTGGGCAAAATCTGTAATCAAACGCTCACCCATACTGACTCGGCAGCGCTAGCGTTGACTAGGGGCGGGAGGTAATAAAATTGCCGGCAATAAGGTAAACTCCACAGGAGACAATTTAAAAATAAAATGAGCAGCAAGACTATGCTCTTACATATCTCGTACTTTGGGTCTGCCAGAAAAGTTGAAGTTGTTGATATTGAACGCCGCTCATCCATCACTAACAACTAACGGAAAGCGAATGAACTCGTTGTCCTTCTAACCACTTTATTTATTTCCCCCAAAGACCACTCTCTCTCACTCTCCTCTAAGCCCCCCACCCCCCACGCTAGGGCCACTCTCTTTCTGTCCCCCCTCCCCCCTCCCCCTCCCTCCCTTCCTCGGCCTTGGCCGAGGAAGGGATACCCCCGGCGCTAGGGCCTCTCTCAGTGGGGCGGCGGCGGGTGGCGGCGTGCTGTCTGGGCGACACCGATCGGCAAGGCCGAGCGGTGGAGGGAGGGAGGGTGACGTAGGCCTCTCACCGGAAAAAGGTCACGTGGATTGTTGGAGGAGAATTATACGTGACCAAGTTACAAAACTCAATTATTGGGTCAACGATATTTTTATCGAAGGAAAATATTTCCCCCGCTTGGAGTTCAACCTTGTACTGACGGAATGGTTCGTCCTTGCCGGTATAAATTACCACGATAGGTGCTTTCTCGCCTAAAACCAACCCGGCATATTTTTCGTGGTTCCTGTAAGGAGCATCATTGACTCTATAATTGAATTTAGTTACGTAGCATTTGGGATAAAACTGGCCGGTCCTCCCCCCCGGAGAAATATTAGCGCTTATAACCACGTTTAAATCATTCAATAGTTTAGTCATTGGAATTATTTTCTCGCTTTCCCCAGTTCCGTAAAGCGTACAGCCTATATTACCCATGCAATCGCTAGCCGGCCGCCAAACAGTTTCTTTCATCAAGGCTTTATAAATACGCCGCGAGTCGCCCGGCGTAAATAACTTGACTATCTTCAAAGCATCATCTTGTCGCACGGGCTGGTGCCACGAGGCCTCTTTCACCCCTTTATACATTTTCAACGCGTCCAAAGACGTCATATACTAGAAAAAGAAAAAAATAAGGACGTTGCCGTTGGGTTTTTTTTTTTTTTTAATTATAAAACACTACGTGTACGGTCGGTTTGGCGTGCGGGTTAAATAGATTAGGGAATTCTAAGAAACTGGTCACGTTATTTTTAATACTGAATGAATCTCCCGCGGAAAGTTCAGCTTTAATCCATTTAGGGTCATTTAATCTACTATACAAAAGAATCATAGGTGCTTTCGCCCCTAATACTAAACCACAGTAGTCCTTTAAATTTTCGTAAGGAGAAGAATCGATTCTCCAATGAAATTTGACGACGCAACATTTGGAAAATAACTCGCCGTTGCTGGAATAATGAGGAGAGATCAGTTCGTTGAGGTTTTTCAATAATTTCGGCATTTCATCTAGGCTTTCGTACCGGGTACGGCATTGAGTCCCCATCCAATTTATAGGCGCCGCCCATTTAGTTTCGTCCAGCAAGACTTTATAAATTCTATAAGCTTCACCAGCGGTAAATAATTTAACAATTTTCAGAGCGCCATCTTCACGCACCGGGCAAAACCACTCTGCCAAGTTGTTGGAACCGTGCCTTAATATTGCCAACGACGTCATACTAAAAATATAACAAAATTTAAAAATAAAAAAAAAAAAGAAGTGGGTTGGATCCCTCTAGAAATCTGGCTCAGGATCATCTCGAAACAACCATTTCGTAAATGTTAGTAAATATACAGCATCCTTCAATAAAGGACGTTGGGGGACTGTATGCCTATAGTATTGGTTGGTGGGAGGATATATAATTAGTAGGCTACCCGGCTCCATAACTGCCGTATAACTAGGTCGTTCGGCGCCATCTCCGTGGTGAACGTGGCGCATAGTGTGAGTTCGTTTTCCGGTAGCCATAATTGCTACTGGTGCGAGCGTATCCATTCCCTCCCTAGGATTATAAATATGCCACGGTTTATATAACATTCCAGTTGCGTACCTTTCAATGTGAAGGCAATTAAAGCGTACATCACATATTCGAGACACGTGGTCCCTGACATTTTCTAAGAGAGGCGTCAACGCTTTGACGCGACTACTTTCCCCTCGTTCTTCGGCGTCCGTATAGCAGCAATATTGTCTAGCCACGCCCGGCCTGATAAAGTCGTGGGGGGGGGGCCAAAAAATTCGACTTCGGCGTCCAATGCGTGGTTTAGTCTTTGGATTTGCTGCTTGGTTGCCATATTCTTCAAATGCAACACCTCGTGGTTCAATAAACGTATTCGGGTTTCGGTCCAACTGGAAGTAGGATGCTTATCCCGGAAGATATCCGAAGTGGAAGTTACTTCAGCCATGTACCTTTAATTTTTTTTCAAAGTCTGCAACGAAAGAAAGGGGAAGAACGAGCTGGGAGACGAAGTGGCCAGAGGTATGTGGAGCGCGCGACGCTGGTTGGAAGAGCGATCGTTAAAAATATGAATGGGGGTGGGGGGGAGAGAAAAGGATTCTGGCGAGGGCATGCTCATACACTAACCAACTAGCCTTCCAATCACACCGACAAAAACAAGATGCAGCTTTTCGCGGTGTCCGGGTTTGTATCGGCCTTAGCGGCTGGGCTTCTAGGATTGATTTGGGGCTACATACAGGGCCCAACAACAACAACAACTAAGACCTCAACAAACCTATTATCAATAGCCCCATGGATACGTCACATATGTGGCTTTATCCATCCACCGTTTATTGGCTACCACTCTGTAAAGTTTGCTTTGGGTCGTGGTCAGTAAATGATGGTTTTTACGGATTATTTTTCGCGGTTCAGTAATTGTGACAGTTTCGTTTGCGTTGATATTTTTTACCATTCCAGCTAATGACTCAAAGTCTAAAATCTGGCTATTTCTGAAGTTTAAGGTTATGCCTCGTACTTTGACAATTTGTTTAGTACCTTTGTCGCTTTTTACTACGAAGCAGTAATTTTTAGCGCCGTTGCTAACAAAGTGAGTTATCTCAGCATTATTACCGTACACTGATAGATCGTTATTGAGACTACCTAACCTCGGGTCATTGTTGGGAGGCGCATGATGGCCGGTTGTTTTATAGAATGTACTATCTGTGTCAGAATAAAAAATATTACCTGGGGCGTGATCACGTAACAATTGCAACAATCGTAGTCGACCATAAGATGTGATTAGAGCACTTATCACTACAGATACGTTCGCGTTACCTTCCGACAAGTTCAAATCGTTCCTGTAACGAATGATCGCTATCTCGCCGTCGTTTTCAAAGTCAATATTGGATATTACATTTTTGTCGTCCGTGACAAACGCGAAATATTCCGCCGCATTGTTGATAAACTTTGTTGACAACAAATCTTCCCGCTGACTTATTTTTCCTGAAATAGAATTAAGGAATAATTTTGCGGTACTGCGGCCGCCAGGATTAACCTTAATATTGGCTAGGTTTAGCTCGATATGTTGAGTATCACGTACATGCTGCACATAGGCCTGTTTTTGAGAGTCGGTTATACAACCCTCCGGGAAGCCCGAGCACTCTAATTTCATGGCATAGAACGTTTTCACGTATTCCGTAAACAAGCCTCCACCCTCCCCCCTCCCAGGGTCGTATTTTACAGTTTGAGGGAAATGATACACACCATACAGTTTCAATATTACGTAGCCGTCTTTGACAGCTTGTTGTAATTCCGGTGATACAAATGTGGCTTCAAACGCACGTTGCTCGTCCGAGTGATTACACCTGCCGTCCGCTGGCTGTTGGCCGATGCATGCGCAGCACAACGGGAAAAACAATTTATTTTCGTACTTATAAGGTAAAGTAGGAATGTAAAGCCCACGAGGTGGTAGTACTCGGGCTTGTATTAAACCAAAATATCCCGAAATATCGGTACTGCCTTCAAATTCTGTTATTATTGTAGGGTGGCCTACTGGAAATCGTTCCTGAAGCATGACAGAGGGATATAAAGAATTTATATCACCCGCGTAGATTTTTTCGTCTTTTTCGGCCACGTGCAAATGTCTATATGTCTCCACTCGACCCCCTAGATAGGCGGACCGGGGTCTCAACACAGGAGGCACTTTTTTGTAGGCTTTTTCAAACGCTCGCAATTTTTCGTCGCGTTTCATTTGTTCGTGGAATTGGCAAGACCATATTTGCACATATTTAACGCCGACTATTTCCTCTAGCGCCCTGCGTCTAATTATCGCTTTGTCGTGAGCGTCTTGAGCCGTTAACTGACTAAAAGGTAGTCTTTGTTGCCTGTTTGATATACATAAGCACCCGTGCACGTGGCAAGCCATAAATTCGAATACAGTGTGAGTGCTTAAACAATAGCCGTCAACGGTGTATTTATTGCCAATGAATTTTTTTTCACCTAGGTTAGCCGCATGTTGAATAAAAATACCTCTTTTTGCTGCCTCGTAATCTAGCCAGACTAAACCCTCTCTCGAATATTTACGGTCGGGAAAATAGCCGTCCGATGGAATAGCTGCTATGGTATTTGGTTTTAAATAGATAGCTCTAAATATAGTCATGGCCAGGTTACTGATAGACAAACAGTCGTGGAATGGTTCTAACCTGGGACACACGGCTTGTATGAGCTGCCTGAATTTCAGAATGCAGGCCATAAGCACGCTGACATCGTTGCAACAATACTTAACCAGTTCTTGTTTAAAGTCAAAAGTTACATTTTTGGCACGTTGTTCGGCGTGCCAAGCTATCAGTTTGAGGCGCGCATCGACACTCAAGCTATCCGGATCGTACATTTCGAGATTAGGCACTACACCTGTGTACTCATAATTTTCTGGTCGGTTAAACAGGTGAGGATAATACCCCTTACTAATGAGATTTTCATCTAGCCCTAAACTAGCGGGTAGCTTGGATAAGGCCATTGACATAAACTTGAAAGAGTCCACCAACTTTATGCCTTCTATTTTTGCGGTTATTATTTTACCTCCCGCATATATGACGTCGGTAGGTTTGACTCCATTATCTAATGCCCATCTAATTAGGAAGAGAGAATCGTATCCAGAGTTATTATGTGAAATGAGAGAGAGGTTCGAATCCCTGGCATGTGACTCAAACAACCAATGACAAAAATCGTCTAGAGTGCTTTCACCGTTCATAAACACTTTGTGTTTGTCACCACAACGAATACATGTAGGTTTACCAAAACAGTAAGTGCATGCAATATCGATAACCGCCAAATTCACGCTGTGTAAAACAAAATCCCTGTCCTTGCTGTCAGTTACTCGCTCAACTTGCGTCGTTTCGAGGTCGTAAACAGCTAACCGCACGCAATCGCGTTTTTTGAGGAGTGGTAAAGGTTGAATGTGGCAGCGGTGCTCTAGCCGACACCACTGTTTGCATATTTTACAAAAACGTTGGCAACAGTGATGGGGTGTCCTGCTATTACCCTCAAACGTTAGAAAACAAATCTTGCATTTAAACAGCGATTTACAGACTGTAGAGTCTTTGAAGGGTGGCTGTTTGCTATAATGGCGGACTAAACATTCCGTATTTCTGAACAATCTGTTACATGCCGAACATGGCAACCAGCGTTTCAGGAAGCAAACATATTTAGGCGAATGACACGAGGGACATTTATGCTTTTGGCAGGCGTGGCTTTTAGGTCGGGAATACGGCCTCAGACAGGAATGACAGAAAAATCGGGATGAGAAAATAAACCGCGGCTTTAAAATTCCGAAATAGTGATTGGCGTGGTAGAAAAGGTAGATGCGCTTAGAGCTAGAAGGCCCCTCGAAGGTAACCTGGCACTGCGTTCCATTTTTTTGGAATAACACAATTTGGTATTCTGTCAAATAATCCTGAAATTCTTTCAAGTCAACAATAGAACATCCATCTTGGCGAACACAGACGCCGGCGTCGGCGTGCAGCTGTAAAGCGAGCTTTTTTTGCACATTGTTCGATTTACGAATTTGTCTATATAATTTTATGTCCTTATCAGCGAATGCTTTGCAACAAACTATCGCTCTAGCCAAACAAAGTTTATCTAAGCCGTTTTTTGGGAACACGACCGACCTAGCTCCCCCTGTTGATAGTCATGCTATAACATTTGTGCGTGACATTTTCTTTTTCGGGAAAGTGCCGCCTCTGGGTATCTCGATATGAGTTACTTTAATCTCGAGCTTATTGAATACATCTATTTCCCGACCACTTTGGTTAAGTTTCAAAATAAGAGCCAAAATGTTAGCGACGCTGAAAGATTCCCTGGCATGTAAGGGAAGGAACAAGCTATTTTCAAACCCACTCCCCCCAATACACACACCTACATAGTCGGTGGGTCGGAACCCATCCAGGACACGCTCAAATATGTCGGTGAAAAGTTGGTCTATATATTCTATAGGGTCTAAACGGTTTCTAACCAAATACTGGGCGTCAATAGGGGGAATTGTCACCGTGTAGACATTTGTATTAGTGCTAAATTTTTTTATGTATTTCCCCATGCATTTAACGATGCTGAATCTATCGTTTTTAAAAGTTTCGGTTCCCCGAGTCTGACAATCATATTCGGGAAGCTTTTCGGGACAGGATGATTTTAATGTCGGGCCTCCCCCAACTTGATTAGAATAAGCTATTGGAAAAAACAGAGAAGTAGTTTAATAAATTGAGCTGCGAAAAAGCGAAGCGTGCATTACGCAATCATGGTCTCTTTGGCTCGGGGAATTGAACTTACATCCCTGACAGGGGAGCCGTGTATCTTCTGTGTTTTTGCTGCATTTCGGATGTGCGATTTCTTGTTCACACATGTAACATTTCTGTAGTTCGACAACTTCCGGCTCCTGCGTAGCCTGGGAGGAAGAAGAAGAAGGGAGCGGGTCGTCGGTCTTTTTAACATCACTTTTCTTTTGTGGGCGTCGTTTGCTTTTTTTTTTCTCTGGCTCGCTTCCGTCGACCGCTACGTTACTCTTTCTTTTTTGCTTCGGTTCATTTACGACCATTGTTGGCAATGTTACCGCAGGTGAAGGTGTCAACTCGCATATTCTCTGCGTCCAGCAAGCGACTGCCTGCGATATATGAGGGAGCATGTATTTCATGCTGAGTATATCGAATTCAGTTAATGCTACGGATTTGTCTGCACTTTTAAGGATCAGCACATTGTCGGCCACGGATTCGATCGACACGTTCCCCGATTTAACTGATATACTCGAGTTAGGTTGACGCCAGTAGAGTTGCGCTATTATCCCTAACCACTCTGTTGGATCTAATACCACGCTGTCATTTTCTCCGTGTTTTCCAATAGCTATTTTCACTACGTTTACCGTCGGAACTATTCGTATGAAATTTAACCCGGTAAGTGGGAAGCAATCGCAATATGGGATGGTTTGGTACGCCATGAGACTGTGAGGGAGAGACAAAAATGAAAAAAAAGGGACATTACTTATTTTTTTTTCACTCCAACCACATTTCGGTTTGGGATGTGGGGGATTCGATCTGAACTGTGGGGGGCTCTATCTCTTTCAGTTTTTTGTCCAAAAGCATAGTGATATCCGTGACGTAGCCTATCAAGCCTGCAAATTGGTGATAGTTTAGTACAATGTACTTTTTGCTGTATTTTTCAAGTATGAATTTAGCCTGATAGACTGAGCCGGATTGTGACACTATCACTTTTAGGCCGGCTCCATAGTTCCGGCCGGTCATAATTTGCTGCTGTAAGTTGCGCTCGCTCACGATCTGATTGTAAATGTCGTGATCCTTAACAAATTCCCGCCATTCGGCGACAGTAAACGAGACGCCGCGGCGTCCTGGCAGGATCCCTACTCCTGGGGTTCTGAATTCCCGTACATGTACGTACGCACGTCCCTGAAAATCCGTCACTTGTACGTATATTTCACCCCCTATGAAGTAGGTGTTTTTGGCTTCAATGACTCTATCTACTGAAGCTGATGATGTTGCCATATTTTTTTTTGTTCACTATGTATATGAAAAGAAATAAAAAGGACATAGCCTTCCTTTAGGTTTTTTTTTGCCCTATTCCGCAAAATGATATAAAGGAACCATTTAGGCCTACCTGTTCCTCTCTGCTTGCACTGCTCTGGTATACTGCTCCGTGGCCTTTCGGATTGTTGGATATCTGTAAACGTAAATGTAAAGAAGCCCGTTAGCAACCGGCCAAGTCCTCGCACTCTTATTTTTTTTTTTTTTCAATATTAACGTAATGCCTCATTAAACAATGCTTACCTCTACAATTGCTGAGTTGTTGGTTCCAATGGAGAGATCGGCGGGTTAGTGAATTCTTGGCTGGGGTGATGGTTTTATACTTGGCCAAATTGCATTGTTTCAAGTGGGATAGCTGCTCGACAAATCAGCACCGGTTATTTTCCGTAAGGGTGTTACGGTACTCTATTTCGCTCATTTTTTCGATTGGTTAGTCTCATAGTACCGTCGCTCATTGCACGGCTCGAATCATGTGATGACTTTCAACCAATTGCGAGGCGTGTACTACGTCACGATGTGGGCCGCCCATTTCGCTCGAGGCAGTGTTTTTTTTTTGGTGGTTAGCCCGTTTTTTTGTCTTTTCGGGTTAAAGGGCTTATACGAAAGGTTTAACGTATAATAAGTCGGTTGTCTAGAGATCTAGGTCGCGAGACGTTAACTACGCGTCATTTTTTTGACAGTACTGACAGCTTACATATAGCCCGTCACTTTTTGTTTTGACGAATTGATAGGGGGGAACGATTATTTTCTTTTAGTTGAGGGGTCCCACGCTCTCTTGACAACCGTTAATAGCCGATAAATGTTATAACTACATTCCTACGCCCATAACAGTATTAACCTCACGACCTCTGGCCTATATACCGTTACGTTAATGGACAGAAACGCGTGACTGATTGGGTCTTTTTACAATAGTCATTCGTTCTTGTCATTTCGTCTAGGCCATTCAGAGGTCTGAAGGCCGTAGGGGGAGACCACCGTGTTGGGGGGCGGGATTGTTCGTATTATAGCCCCGAGCAATTTTAGACTTACCCGATTTTTGACGAGATCCTTACTTCATTCTGTTGTAATAACTGTTCGGAACACACCTCACTAACTATCAACTCTTGGATATTTTTTTTATCCTTCAGTGCGTCTCGTGAGTTGCGTGTTTTGTATACTTTTGTATACTTTAACGCGCTTTTTTTTTATTGATTTTTTTTTTTTTATTGAATTTTAAATTGGTTTTTCATTAGACAAATACCTCCGACATCTTTCTCGTGCAGGAGATCGGTCTGTGGGCCTGCTATCCCGTGCCCCACTTACTCCCCTGAAAGTGCCGACCCACCGCCTCCTGGGCCGGCCGCCCGTGAACGCGACGAGGTGATTTTAGTTTTTCTTTCTTTTTCTCTATTGTAGTTAGTCGCCGATATGCAACGGATCACCGTCTCGCGCGACTTGCCCTGTTTAAATGCTTCAAACGGGGAAAGGGCAATACGTCGTGCCCTACGGCAAAATCTAGTTGATGCTGGGGGCGCTTCCAGCTGAGCCTTTTCTACTTTTTTTTTAGGGTGGGGATTCAACAGCCCAAAGAACGCGTTCCCTAGTTATTACGTAGTTTCTACTCTGGGCTGAAGGCAACTGGGGGAAAACAATTATCGCGGGCGGCGGCGGCGCGCAGATGCGGCAGAGATATGGGGCGGGTATCTAGCGTTCAATGGGGAAAATGTTGGTCCTAGGTGCACGTGGACCGACCGATAGATCCAACTCTGGGCTGAAGTGTACTAGTCACCTGGAGGAAACAGTTATCCCGGGCGGGCGACGCGCAGATGCGGCAGGGGTACGGGGCGGGTATTTAGCGTTCAATGGGGAAAAAATGTTGATCCTAGGTGCACGTGGACCGACCAATAGACCCAACTCTGTGCTGGAGTGTACTAGTCACCTGGAGGAAACAGCTATCCCGGGCGGGCGACGCGTAGATGCGGCAGGGATATGAGGCGGGTGTCTAACGTTCAAGGGAGGGAAAATGTTGATCCTTGGTGCACATGGACCGACCAATAGACCCTAGATGCACGCGCCTACCTCCCCACGGATTTAAATGTGATACCCAAAAAGCATGGGGCTCTGTTAGGCTGTATCACTATACTAGACCCCCGGGTGATAAGAACTACTTATACTTCATTTTGAAAGAAAAGGGATCTAGTCGAACTAACATCCTTTTCAGCTGCTAAGGTTATCTCGACACGGCGAGACAATTTTGATAGGTAATACCTTTATTTTGAAATTTGTATTTTATAGTTTACAAATTGCGTGTCCAGAGAAGAGAAATGAAACTTCCTTCAGAAGATATAAAGAATGCCATCGTATCATCCGGGGATTGCAGTGAAGCCGAGTGTGCGGCATCCAGACGAAAAAAATCACATGCTATCATGTGGCCGGGAATCGAACTCTGGTCGTCCGAAATTTGTTTGTGTGGATGACCGGCACACTGGGTTTTTGGCACCATGGCTGTGGCTGAGAGTACGTCAAAAATCAAAGCTACAGCAAACTGGGTTTCACTGCAATTCCCGGATACCACGACGGGTGTTTCTTTATATAAGTCCAGAGAAAATTAAACGCCTTAGTTTTCCTGAAGTCCTAATCAAAAGTGTCGCGTCAATTAAGGCAACGATCATCAGCATTCAGTTGTGTAGGACATTGCATTAGTACAACGCGACGCCATAGCGGTAGTGTCTAACCTCTTCACACCAAAACTTGTTAAGGATTCCCGCTAAGTTTTTTGGACATTTGAAGTTGTGATGTAAAGCGCCAAGCTCTTTCACCCAGTTAATCCCAGTGAGGAGTTTGAAGGTTAAATGAAAAATCTGAAACTTGCTAACTGCACGGTTTTCAGGTATTTCATGTAACGTTTAAAATCTTAGTCGGTGGGGTTAACTCGGTGAAGAGCTTGGTGTTTGATATCATGAGTTCAAATGGCTGGAATCCTTAACAAGTTTTGTTTTGGGGAGATATCGCATTTTCTTGGTCCAAATACGTGAAAAAATGAATCGGTTTAAAATAATACCTAAAATTCAGTTTTATATATAAATATTTTTTGGCATTAGTAAGTTTTGACTAGAAGGTTTACACGTGTCTTTGCCTAGAAGTCTACCCAACTCGCATTATTTATCAATTAGAAGACGGCCCGTCTAAAGACGCGTGAATTAGCTAGCTAGTCCATCAAGTAATATGGATAACAAAAGGACTCAATAGCATCAACAGTAACAGTGTCGAAAAGTCATCAACGTTGCAACAGGATCGACGCCAAAACAACATCAGTATTCACAACTTTATCATAAGAAATACTGCATCAATTACTAACAGTAGTAACAAAAGTATCAACATCGGCTCCGATTTTGGTAATAAAAACAGCATCAGTACCAGCAACAAAGTCGGAACGAAAACGACATCAATGTCGATAATAGTACCAGTAGCGAAAAGACTCAGTATCGGCAACAGTACCGGTAACGAAAACAACATCAGTATTGGCAGCAGTTGGTAATGAAAACAGCGTCCACATTGGTAATAGTATCGATAACGAAAAGAATCAATATCTGCAATAGCATCGGTACCAAAAGCAGCCTCATATGAGTAACAGTCATGAAAACTTATGGACATCAGCAATTGTATCATACGCGAAAACAACATCAATATCATTAAAAGTACTGTATGTGATACTGCATCATTCACAACACATCGGCACCACTATCAATTATGAAAACAGCATCAATCGCAATATCAGCGACAGTGTCCATTATGAACAAGAATCAATATCGGCAACGTGAGAAACAAAGCCGCCAGTAATGATAACAGTATCAGAGCCAAAATCATCATATCGGTAACAGATGAAAAAAAAAACAGAATTGGTAACACAAAAGCATCAATATTGCCCCAATTATCTTCGATATTCGATTTGTTTCATCATCGATTTGTATTAATTGGTATTTATATCAACAGTGGTACCAATATCAGCAATAGTATTGGTATCAGAAACATTATTATCGGTACCTGTATCGGTGAGAAAGACTGCATCAATATCGGCTACAGTATCAATAAAAAACCATTAATATCGGCAACAGTATCGATCACGGAAACAGCATCAGTATCAATAACAGGATCGGCATTCGTCCTGTAACACCTTTTTGATAGTGACTTTCCTAGCACGGAAAGCAACAGACTTGAACCACATTAAAGTTTAGAACTAAAACTGTTTGACCTGTAACTTCCTTTGTAGCCCTCTTAAGGAATATCACATGAATAAATGAGTTGAATGAGACAATTAACTGGTAAGATGCAAACTTTCTTCTCTTCGTCACTCGTTCGTCACTAATTAAACGTGGTGGAATGTATTGGTGGAAAAAACTATGAATATTACATAAGTTCATTAGCCTTGTGAACAAGACTTATTAAGTGGGACATTAACATTGTAGTTAGATTGGATACTTAAAGAAAATGAAATGAAAATTATGTTTATTGCTAGGGCAAATTGGCAGAGAAGGGTCCAAAAGAGCCCTTTTACTCAGCTAAAAAAAAAAGAATAGAAGAATAACAAGCGGCTACAGAGACTGCCTAGTCTCACCGGTCTTCTGTACAGTTCCTCCACTTCCAATGTTGATGCGAACACCTCTATCATGCACTACAACAGTTATATCTATTATACTAATCTAAAAGCAGTAGCCTTCACAATTGTCAGTTAAAAATGTATTAGCTTTTAGGCCTATTTTACATTTGAGGCGTTATTGTCAGCGTTTAAGCCTAATTTTAACCAACAGTTTTAATTTCGTAAGTAGCAGCTAACGGCGATATGGATTGTATAGTAAGCCTATTCATTTGTGCAACACAGTGCGCCTACAGTCACACAGTTACAGTGATACAACGTAACGCGCAACGTTGCCTATATAGATCAGTGGTAGTAGGGAAGTGACGAGAGAGACGCTGTTGATGAAGCCAACAGCGACTCGTAGCAACTTGACGTTGCCATGGTAACATGATTTTAGGCCTAATTTTCATTTTAGGCCTTTTTTTTTAAAAAAATGCAGGTTTAATTTCGTAAGTAGCAGATAGGACCAAATGGAGAATTTGGTTCGACGGTATTCATGTAACAATACGACGAGACTATTTTAAACGAAGCTAAAATCCATTTGTTTTTATTGAGTGTTATCTTAGGATTTTAATTCGACGATCGAATATTATTATTTAATTTAGTTACGTCGAAGAATTTTATTAGCTTTAAGGAAGTAACGATGTTTTAATTTGCCATCTTATTTTACTAACTTCTCACACTGAATCTAACGTTGTAAAGAATGGTCGTCAATATCTGGTGCCGTTGCGGAGTTGAAAAAAGCGACGGACGGACAAAGTCGTTGCAATAGTCTTCTCAGCCGGTACGGCTGTACAGAAGACTAAAATACAGTCCACCAATGAAAGATGTTAAGCTTATAAAATGAATACAATAATAAATATAAGGCCAATAACGAAATCCGACCCCAATAATTTCTCGTAAAAAAATTTAGT
The DNA here is from genome assembly GCA_023313725.1 of Lithobius niger. NCBI lineage: Eukaryota > Metazoa > Arthropoda > Chilopoda > Lithobiomorpha > Lithobiidae > Lithobius > Lithobius niger. The sequence goes on along the minus strand of JAHWFP010092785.1, from coordinate 98,660 downwards.
TAGATCAGTATTTTTCAATTTACGTTAAAAAACATTTTCAGAGATTGGCATAATAACGTTTGTTGGCAAACTATTCCAAACATTTACGGTTATGTTGGCAAAAAAAAAATGTAATATTCAGTTCACATTAGCAAAGTGTACCATAATTTTGTTGGGCTGTTCCCTGGTTTACTATCTTTTCTAATCACAAACATAAAACCGTAATGAAAATGTACATTGCCATTAATAACCGAGAATGTTAAGGACAAGTCAGTATGGAGTCGATGCAGTTCCAGTGATTGAAAATTTGTAAGTTTCAAATGCGCTGAATACGCTTTAGCACTAAACCCACGCAATTCCTCGGTACAGCGTCCCTGGACTGATTCCACCAAATTCATATCACCGAGCAAATATGGTGACCATACAGGAAATGTATATTCTAGTAACGGCCCTACGGAAAACTTTAAAATGGACTATCGCCGGTTGAAATTCTGCTGATTCTGGCAATATCTAGCGCTATCTAATACTATCTAGCACCTGCTTGCACCAAGCGAAGGAATGCATAACGGCATTTCTTTTAACGAAACAAACAAGCCACGACGTCCTTAATTATTGAGTGAAAATTTGGTACATCCTCGTGCATCTGGGAGTAAGCTGTGTAGGTTAACAATATCACTGCCGCTAGATGGCGCCAGGGCATTTGCGAACGGCTTTTCATCGGTGATAGTGCCACTTTAAGTGCCCGAACGAGGGTTGAAGCATTACCAGACTTACAACGTAGCTTAATTGGAGCAGAATACTAAAAAGCAGCCGTTAAAATGAGACTACAATGCAATGAGAACTTCAAATCGGTCGAAATTCGGTCGAAATTCGACACGAGCAATAAACTAAGTGTAAAAGGGGGTTTTTACTCTCAAACTGAAATCCATCGAATTAAAAAGCACTTGTACAATAAATAAGGAATAAAAGCCAATAAAATGCACAGCATACAAATTTTCACTTGACGTTTCGCGTCACCTCCAATTCGTTGTCAAGAGTGCACGATAAATATATTGACAAAGGAGTAAAAGTCATTAAAAGGCGTAATTTTCGAAAGCCATTTACACCAGAACAGAACTGGCAAACGAGAGATCGGACAAACGAGAGGCCCCAATTATGTGCCTCATTCTCGTAAATGTCGTGGATAAGAAGTTAATTCAGCAATTTTCATCGCTCTTTTACTACATAAGATTTGTTGGTGACAGTATTGCCCTTTGCCCCACGTCACTACGTGAGAGACAGCATCCTCACCTTTCTGAATACATTTCAACCCTCATTTTCTTTCACCGTGGAAGTGCCCGATGAAAACTTCATTGCTTTTTAAGACGTGCGGTTTTATTTAAACACACACAGAGGCGGGTTGAATCTCTCCACTATCGCAAACCTTCTCAAACGACACGAGTCATTCCATTTCTATACTGATCCTGTATACAAAATTGGTAGCATAAAAAACTAAATACAACACATTAATGCTCACACCACTCAGCCATAACACAACCTTTCTGAATTTCATCCCATCATTCATACATTCGTTAACAGCGGCTACCCATACTATGTAGTTATTCGATATGCCAATCATCTATGGCTTCAGCGGATAAAACGCCATATGCCTTCGGGCACTTTTCACCATACATCTGCGGGGATATGGAACCACTGCTCAAATTCCTTTACACACAAGGTATTAGTCTAGTCAGCAAAAAACAACCCAACCTCAAACGGCGCTACAGAAATCCATTTAAAAAGAATTAAACTTTCGACTCATGCTATTTACCAAATTCCATGTGCCAATCCAACATGTACAGCTAGCTACATACATCGGACAAAGTGTGCAAAAACTTATCCATCGCCTCTGATCCCATAAATCAAACTTTAAGCTCAAGGACAACACAAATTCGTTAGCACAGTACTTTAAAGGCACGGGACATGAACCCAATACCTCAGGCACAAGCATTCTTTTTCAAATTCCACACTATAGAACTAAACTCAACTTAGAAACCATTTGCATTTCCGTATAGCCTCCACTTGTGTACAACCATCTTCTTCCCAACACCAATAAATTTTCTGAACGCATCGAACTTCTAAAAAAGTTCAACATTTGCACATTTCGACACCAGGGCGGCTTGACACAAACTTATAAAAATAGGCAGAAGCATCCACGCAGACAAGCAGCACTGATCGAGGTTCCTACTTGGTCACTGTTACATCTGTAAATGAAAAAAAAACACTTTTTTTTTACTTTGTTATTTCGGTTCTATGATCTGATCTCTCGTTTGGCCTAGCCAGGGTGAAAATTCTGGTGAACATTCAGGTGAATGTTTCTGGTGAACATTCTAAAATTACGCCTTTTAATGACTTTTACTCTTTAGTAAATATTTTTGTTATTATGTATTTTTGATAATGAGTCTGAGGTGACCCAAATCTTCGAGGGAAATTGTTATGTTGTCCACTTTATTGGCTTTTATTTCTTATTTACTCAAAATGTAAGACATTACACTGGCAACGGGCAATTGACGGGCCAGAAATCAGTCATTTAAATGTTTTAAGGATAAAGTTGAATTGTGTTTGGCTGCCAACTTTCGAATTAATTCTTGAAGCTTTTCGTCGTCTCCGTATTTGTGTAAATTTTTTGGAATTAAGCCACAATCTAAATCGTTAATAAAAAAAATGAATAAAAGCGGTTGAAGAATTGATCCCTGCGGAACACCACTAGGAACGGAAATTTCCTCAGGATGACTCGTTTCCACTCCCACATGCTGGACTCGAAATTGAAGGAAATCCTTAATCCATTGGAGGAGGTTTCCCCAGAAACCCAAGTCGTGGAGTTTAGCCAATAACTTGGAGTGAACTACTGACTCAAAAGCCTCAGCATATTCAACATCAACAACATCAATTGGGGTTCCTACATCAACATTGCAGAAGTCCATTCATCCAATACACCACGCAGTTGTAAACAAGTTGATCGATTTGGGAGAAAACCGAATTAGTCGTCACGCAAAATGTTGTGCTTAGTCACATACTTGAAGAAACTCGGCTAAATTTTTCGTTAACTTTGCAAGGTACGCAGGTGAGTGCTTCGGTCTGTAGTTTCCCAAGTCTAATGGGTTTACTTTTTTATAAATTGCGACGACTCGCGCTCTTTTCCAAATCTTATGATATAAGCAAAAAAAAAAAAAAATCATAGCAAGTGGAGTACACAATTCATGTTTGCATTCTGTTGTAAAAAGCCAACAAAAAGCGCTGTAAACCAACAGAAAGACTCGATTTTAGAGAGGAGATAGCAGTCAAGAATTTGGGGTCCTTATTTCGTTTTGGAAAGAAAAAAAGGTAAAATGCATTATTGCGTCGTTGCGTGTTGATTGTGCTTCGATAACATCAAATGCAGGGAAGGCAAGCGTTTTACAACAAAAATGTTTTTACTGTAAAAATGGTGTTTTCCCAACACTGCCAACTTTTGGTAGGTGGGTGTGTGTGTGAGTTAGATTTCTCTAGTTCCAAAAAGAAATCTAACTCACACACATCCCAATTACCAAAAGTTGGCAGTGTTGAGAATCCAGTAAAATGTCGTGGTAAAATATTATTTAAAACGCTTGCCTTCCCTGCATTTGATGTTATCGAAGCACAATCAACACGCAACAGCACAATAATACATTTAACCTTTTTTCTGTACAAAACGAAATAAGGACCCCAAATTCCCGTGTTTAATATTTTTTTCTTCTGCTCGTACAAGATTTATAACCGAAGCTGCATATTTTAATTTAATTTTGCTTCAGTGGAACCCGATTTTTTTAATTTTTTCCATAGCTTTAATTTTTTAATCCTGTAGTTTCCACAAATATTCTGTACTGGTATGCATTTACCTATGCACTCACATGGGATTTAACTCCGTATCTATTTATCTCAAACTTGAGTACAGGTGTAAATGTGTATCAGGCGGAGTTTATGTCAGGTAAATCGGAGTAAAGCATATTCCAAATAACATCACGCAAGTTCTGTCCCAGAAGTTCAAATTTTATATTTCTCTTCACTCCGGGAGAAGAGTGCTCTTAATTAATGCCTTTTGGTTCCAAATGGAGCTTAAATTCAACTTTGTAGTGGTCACTTTTTCACCCTCAAATGACACACGGCACCATCATTAGCAGTGAAAACAAGATCCAAATGGCGTCACTGATTTAACTCTATCCTGAAACACATAGCAAAGAGTTTTTTGTGTCTATTTTGATGTATAATGCTCCGTCCAATTTACAATTGATTGTTGTCTTCCAATATTGTATGATCGTTTACTGATTCTCACAAAAAGCAACATGTGCGTGAAACACCATTATCGAAGCCGATGGGATGGAACCAAATGCAATGTGATAAAAGTTCACATCAAAACGCATTCCTTTTGAGAACTGAAAAGTAACAATTGTTTCTTACCAATTGCTTACTTCTATAGTACCTGGTCAAGTCCACGTTAAAGATCTGCCACAGTATTTCAGATGGACACCCCGAACATGAGGATCCTCAGGGATGACACTTTGGAACCCACCTTCATTGTCACTCAAACCAAAATTTGTTGGTGAATCATTTTGGGTAAGCCACCCCCCAATAACGGTTTCGTCAAATCCCGAAGCATTTATTTGCTCTATTGTATTTTCCAACCTGTCCTCTTGTAAAACATAACATAAAAACATAAGATACGGAAGATAAAGAAAACCCGTACTGCTTAGAAAATCGTCGGAAGAGCGCACTGAGAAGAAAACATAAAACAGCTAACAAAAAGCAGTGAGATCGAATAAAACATTGCAAATGCAGCTAGTACCATCATCATGAATCTAGGCAAACAAGACTGTTATACTATAAAAAAGAACAAACAAAAGCTAAACAAAGCTTATTGTTTAGCTTTTGTTTTATATGCTTGTCGTATATATATTTACATCTAACAACCTATTGCTAGAATAAAAGCGGTGGGTCTTTTGGCATACAATGTTTTTGATAAGATTAAAAGGACATTCCTCACAGCGCCAGTTTACTCGATCCTCCACAAGTACGGCCCCAAAGGTCTATTTACTTACCGTTAGTCAATCCCTGGCTAAAAATCCGTTTTTAAATGTGGCGTCTAGGAGGTTTTCTGTTGAATATTGGAGAACTTTATTCACTGCGGGACGCACGTATATGATCCTTCGCGCGCTTACAATAACCATGACGTTTCATCTCTGTGTGTGCATGTACTAATTTGCTAATAATTACCATGAGATCAAAAATCTAAACATTATAATTATTTAGGCCAATAGACTGCCGAAGAAAAAGTATAAGATACTAACCTAAAAAATTATAAAGTGCGATTTTAAAATATGAAAATCATACCGGTTTGTGACGATACAATTAATGCTGGTTCGTCTATTAGGCGTAATGTCAACTGAGACAGTAGCTGCGTTCTTCGCTACAAGGAACGCAGCTACTATCTCAGTTCACCTTGACGATAGTAACATGGGATGCGATCGGCACGCAGCTGTTATAAAGCAGGCGGAAAATTATAAGGCATGTTGCTTTAAATTACACAGCGAAGCGCAGCTGCCCAAAACTGGCTTTCACGAAGTCGTGACTGTTTCACAGTGAAGCCGATCGTCGAAATAGGGCAGCCAATGAAACTTTGACGTGTAGGGTGTGTTGACGCCCTCTCTGCCAATAATGAAAGCTGTTTTACAATAGCGGCACAAAGTATCTTTTCAGTAGCAACGAAGTATATTACCACACCCTTTGAAAACATTAAGACAAACGCTAGTGTGTCTCCCGCCAAGTTCAAAAACGTCTGCCATTATTGAAGTTCAAGTCACTGTTAGCGATTACAGCGGACGACCATTTGTGCAGTGTCCGTCATCTGAAGACAGAATTTTCCTGTTTACGGGAATGTGGAAGAAAATGTTAATGCAATACAAATCGTTGACGTTTGTAAAAGTTGGAGTGGAGCTGTTCTAGGAACAAGGAAACACCAACGTTTAAGATTGTGCTTATGTCCTTCATAGAAATCTTACGTGGATAAAAACAGTATCCACGTAAGACAGTAGGCTGGTGGCTGACTGATAATTGACTGAAAACAGCACTGGCGATACAAAAATAGTAAATTACGAGAAAATGAGTTAATTCGATGCCCTGGGATACAAGCACCGAGTAATAGCGGCTATACACTTGTATCCTATTGCATTAAAAATTATCCGAATTAACGAAAAATGACCATTTGCAACAATCAGCAACAATCATCCAACAATGCTTTAACAATACATGACGTCATGATTGTTGCCAATTTTTTTTTCGAAATTATCTGGAACGTCCATCAACAATGGTCTGGCGGCAACGGACCAACTAGGAGAGTCAATAAATTGTTGTTCTCAGTAACAGTCAGTAAAAACGCGTAGCTTTTCACAGTATTTTATTACGCGTTTTAAAATTTGAGTCATTCATCAATTTTATAATAACTGACAAATCCAGGACAAGAGAATAATCGTTTAGCAGCAACGCAAAGACAGAAAAAGATTAAATGCTAAATACTAAATTACGTATAGAAAACATAATGACACCAGAAAGGGGTGCCAGGAATACTTTTACGTGTGCGTTTGTATCATTTTAAACAACAATATTCGAGCATTAGTTTTTACGTAAGGCCATTAGCCAGTTCCCTCCTTATTTGTGTTAAAAACACGAGCAGCTTTGGATAAGAGTTAGTGTCTTGTGTCGTTGTGTAGGCCTAATTTGCATTCAAGCCGTGGCGTTTTCACTTTAATTCTGCAGCTGTTTTTGCCAAGTGAGGGATCATCAGAAAGTGAAGTGGTATAAGGAACCAATGGAAAAATCTTTACTGAGCAGGATGTAAAGAAGAAAAATTCTTAAAATAGGTGAAACAAGAAAACCCACGTAAAGTGTAGTAGTAACACAAATCACAAGTGATGTGTCTTTCTTGGTGTAACATCGATTAGGTGGCGTCACTGAGGAAATGTGTGCGCTGATTGAGTGACCGAAGCGAACGGAAATCAGCGTTTGTCATCAGAAATAGCACTTTTTCCTAAATACAGTTAGTAAGTAATAGGCTAAATATTTATTCAGTAATGAAAATTAATCTGGTGAATCTTATTAAATGTGGCGAAATAGTATAAACAAAGAGAAAAGAAAGAGTAGGAGCAGTAACCGTTTGTTTACGAACGGAAACCTTACGAAAAACACGTACTGCACTGATCGTCAGCCGTTGCCCTCCTTATTAGTGGTAAAACATGAGCAGCCTTTGGGAACGAGTTAGTGTCTTGTGTAGACTTAACTTACGTTCAAACCGTGGCGTTTTCTATTGAAGTGTGGTTCATGGAGGTCTGGCTGAGGTGGTAGGTCACGTTCCTGAGTTTGCGCTGATTGAGTGAGTGAAGCGAACGAAAATCAGCGTTTGTCATCAGAAACATCACTTTTTCTTAAACACTCTTAGTAAGTTGTAGGATAAATATTTATTCAGTAGAGGAAATGATCGACTTTCTACGTTGGATAAAAGAAAGTACGTGAAACACTACAGCTACATAGAACTTAATTGACCATTTTTAGTTTTGCTTATCATTTGTCTTATGAACTGACGCACTAAGAAAAACGCGCACATTATTCGGATCACTTCCTTAAACATTTGTTTGATAATTTTTACTGGCAATGTCTGTCAGCACCATGAGTTGCAACAAGAATTCTCCTCGAGCGAAGCGAAACGCGGCGGAATGAGCGAGCGAAGCGAGCGACTCCGCTAGTAACCATTAAAAACTTACGGTCAGTTTGTTTGTTTGTTTATATATACGTCTTCTCCTCCGGAAGTAGGAAGGCTAGAAATGTGAGAAAGGTCTCGAAAAACAGGAAATTATTCCGAATATCGTTTAGGCGTATTTTCGTAGTTCTAAGTAAAAGCTTTTCCCTCGAAAAAACGAAGTTTTTCGAAGTTGATTGTTAGTTTCGGAATATCACATATTCCTGCTGAGAGGATGGTCCACAATTGTTGCGCCACGTAGGCGGCGCGTGGTCCAGTATTGTTGTCGGTGGGATTACGGCTGGCAATCCGAATAGCTGTCATTCAAGAATGAGGCACATGCAGCTCACTCATGGGACGACTGTTGGGAGTTGTATTTTGGGTATTTCAAATTCAAACTGCCAATTTGGCCGTTAATTTAAATGAAATTACGTAAAGGTACGAAAAGATTAAATGCTAAATGCTAAATTAGGCCTACTTAAACAAACTATATTGATAATAGTAAATGGTGTCAGAAATATTTCTACGTTTGCATTTGTAAAACATCGACATTCGATCAGTATGCCATAAGCTGGTGCTCTACTCAACAGTCTAGCGTAATTTTGGTAAACACGCATATCAGGGTATGATTTCGTGCTGCGTGTAGGCTGACTCGCATTAAAACCTTATGAAACGATTGGTTAACTCTGTCAACAAACCTTTGTGTTAAAGTTTGTTGAATGATGCATTATTGTCTTTTGATGTTTTTACAACTATTTCGCCATTGGGAATGGGGCGTCATAAATGAAAACACAAAAACGTTAAAGCACACAAAGCAGGAACGTAAAGTAAACATTCCTAAAATAAGTGAAACAAGAAAACCTATTTATGGGTGGTATAAGAATTTATAGGGGTTTGGTGGTACTAACACGAATTATAGGTGACTTGCGATTCCTGGTGTTCAGCTCTGGTGTTGATTCTACATCTTACGCAGCACAATTTATTGGAATAAAAAAATCTGTTCACAAAAGGGATCAGGTTACAAAATTAGAAGCAAGACTTACTAACATAAACAAAGAAAAATGAAAGAGTAGGCACAAGTCATGGTTTGTTTATGAACTGAAACATTACGAAAAACGCGCAGTACAATGTTCATTAACGTTTTTTGGTGTGAAATTCTCCGTCAGCAGCATAAATATTGAAACAAGAAATGTCCTCGAGTGCAGCGAGACGCGGCGGATGAGCGAGCGAAGCGAGCGACTCCGCTAGTATACATACCTATATATATATATAAATATACCTATATTATATACCTATATATATGCCTATATATATCTATTTTAATCATTTAAAACTTACGGTCGGTATATATATATGTAGGTATATATGTACACTTTTGGGCATAAAAAATGATCGTTTTCGTTATATTGGGGCTTTAAACAATGCCATTCAACAATGCCAGTCTTTGGCATCAACAATGGAGAATTTCTTCCACCTTCAGTGACGTACGTTCTTATTTACAACAATGAAAAAGTTTGCATTGTTGTCGGGCTACTTGAACCTCGATACAGTTACAGTGCGATCAGTTTTTATGCCCAAAGGTGTACCTCTTCTCCTCTTGAAATAGGAAAGCTAAAAATATAAGAAAGGTGTCGAAAGACAGGAAACTAATCCGGATTTCGCGTAGGCGTATTTTCGTAGTTCTAGGTAACATTTTTTCCCCTCGAAAAAAGCGAAAAACCTCTTTGGACCATTGTTGAAATGAATTTTTTGAAGTTGATTGTTAGTTTCGGAATCCTGCTGTGGGGATGGTCCACAATTGTTGCGCCACGTAGGAGGCGCGTGGTCCAGTAGTGTTGTCAGTACGATTACGAGTGTCAATGCTAACATCCGTCATTCAAGAATGAGGCACGTGCAGCTCGCTGATGGGACGATTGTTGGAGTTACATTTTGGATATTTCAAATACAAACTACCTATTTAGCCTTAAATTTAAGTGAAATTACGTAAAGCTACGAAAAGGTTAACGCTAAATTAGGCCTATTTAAACAGAATATATTGATAATAGAAAAGGGTGCCAGAAATATTTCATTTGTGAAACATTCACATTTGGTTAATAGTGTGCTATTATCTGGTGTGGACTCAGCAATAGTCCGGCCTAATTGTGGTAAACACGAATAGTTTCTAGGTAAGATTTCGCCTTGCACGAAATCTTTTATATTAGTCAAAAAATATAGGCGACGTGTGGTTGCTGTTTCAAAGCATCACACGTAGCGGGGAAGGAGATGGGTTTTAAGTAAACATTCTTAAAATTTGTGAAACAAGGAAACCATGTAAAGTCAGCAAAATTTATTTGAATAAAAATCAATTTATACCAAAAGCGGCACAAAGGAGTATGCATGATCAAATTACCAAGCATGTTTGTTCAAGCATGCAGCAACTCGCGTGCTACAGCATTGAAACGTCCTTGCAGCGGAGATGGATAGGTATCTTCAAGCCAAGGCCGACTGGGGAAGAAATCGCGTGTCTCGCCTCCTGGCTCATTGTCAGTTTAGGTGCATGCCAGAAAGGGGATCGCTTCTACAAGCCAAGGCTGAC
>JAHWFP010092785.1:36452-78917 GCA_023313725.1 Lithobius niger | reverse complement strand
ACACAGTTTGCAAGGAAGCAATGATACGCGACGTGCACCACGATCATTGTTGTACGTATTTTCGCCAGACACCGTTTGCAGGAAGCAATGATACACGACGTGTACCACGGTCATCGTTGTAAGTGTTTTCGTCAGGCGCAGTTTGCAAGGAAGCAATGATAAGCGACGTGCACCACGATCATCGTTGTACGTGTTTTCGCTTCATTTATTTCAGGAGTTACTACCACCCAGAGAGTGACAGGTTATTGAATTGTTCTACGGGACTAGCAGCACCTTTCGGAATGAAAGCTCGGTTCGATTGTGTCAGCACATGCAAAGAAAGCATGTGTTTTAAATTCAAAAGTACAATTGGCATATGTGCCAATACCCCCATGGATTGTAGCTGATGTGTCTATAATGTGGGTCGAAATATCATTATGTGTTCAGAAGAGTTCCTTCGAGCACCAACCAACTTTGAAGTTTTTTTTTCTGATTCCTCATTTATCGATAATGGGCCTTGTATTTCTGGTGTTTGGATTTCCCAGCTTCAAGTTATGTTTCTCGCACCAACTACCGGTCATAACCAACGTGGTGTTTGCAAAACATGCTACAATTTCTTTGGCCATCGATCAAGGAGCAGCTTTGAATACTCTATCGATGGTAATCTCCACGGAGTCACAGTCAGCCACGCGGTTTTTGCACTCCGAACTTTGTAGCCAGCGTTCAATGCACCCCATATGGATGGAAATAGGTTTGAAGCTTTTCGGTCATCATCAGAAAGGCCGGTCAGGCCTGTTACGGTGGGTGCCGCGTTACTCGAATGTGATTTGTAATCTGATTGCGGATGAGTGGTCCAGGAGAAATATACTTGGTTTCCCGTAGTCTGTGTTCCGGTAAGTCTAGGAAATCTGTATTCTATTCTGAAGAGTTCTGAGCCGTTTTAAGTGGGAGGAGTTTTGGTTTGGTGAAACTAATGGTAGGCACATATTCAATTTGCACCGTTTAATCACGATTCTAACGCTTCTCTCAGTTCTGTGATTGCACATGGTTTAGTACCATTAAACACTGTTGAGTTTTATTTAGGCAACAGCTGCTGGCCTATATGTGCATGCGTGGGGATGAAGAAGAGACATTTTATTGTGGAGTATCCACTTTAAGGATTTACGGGGTAATCTTTTAACACGAGATTCCAGTACTGTCTTTTTGTTTGAGCCATTGGGAGTACACCTTCACACAGTAATTCAAAAATCTTCGGATATATTTTTTCCCACTACTTTTCATCCTGCCTCTTTTTCTGAATCCATTCCATTTGCAACCAGCAAAGTTCATTTTGACGCTGCTGATGTCTTATCTGCTCTCAAATCCCTAAAGGATAATTTTTCTTCTGGCCCCGAAAACATACCTCCGATTTTTCTTCGTAATTGTGCGGAATCTATCGCCAAAATCCAACGCCAAAATTTAAAAAAATTTTCCAATTCTATTACTTCTAGCTCCTTTCCGACTTGTTGGAAGGATGCTCATGTTACCCCAATTCACAAAACTGGTTCCCCTTTCCTTGTTACTAACTATAGGCCTATTAGTCTCCTTTCGTCAATCTCCAAAATCCTTGAACAACTGGTCTATTCTGAACTTTTTACTCAGTGTTGTAAACTTAATATTCTCCCGACTACCCAACACGGGTTCCTTCCTAAACGCTCTTGCCTTACAAATCTCCTCTCCAATTATGAACCTATTACTAAACTTATTGATTTTGGTCTACCCTGTGACCTTGTTTTCTTCGATTTTAGCAAAGCATTTGAAACTGTCTCCCATTCTAAGTTACTTTCTAAACTTGCGCACTTTGGTTTTACTCCTTAATCATTTTTTGGCTCAATTCGTATCTTCATTCTAGGCGTGAGCGTGTCGTTCTTCGTGGTTCCTATGCCCTCTGGCTTCATGCGACTTCTGGAGTGCCTCAAGGCTCTGTTCTTGGCCCTCTCCTTTTTAACATTTTCATTTCTGACCTACCATCTGTTATTCTTTCCTCCTCCAGTGTCTGTTACACTGATGACTTGAAACCTTTCTCTGACTCTGTCTCTTGCCAGTTGCTTCAAGCTGATATCCAACGCGTCGCTGATTGGTCAATTGCAAATTCCCTTCTCTTTAACACTGATAAATGCCATGTTCTTTACTTCGGTTATAACAACCCGCGTTTTCCTTACCGTCTGTCCGGAAAGCTAATTACTCCTGTCGCTAGTCATACGGACCTTGGTATCACTGTTGACAGTTCTATTAATTTCAATCTTCACACTGAAAATGTCATCTCTAAAGTTTTCAGGAAGGCACATTTCATTCTTAGGGGTTTCTCTGATCTCACTCCTTCCCTGTTTACTGTCTTATTCAAAACTTTCCTCCTTCCACTTTTTGATTATTGCTCTCAAATCTGCCGCCCTTACAATCTGTACTCATTGAACCGCCTTGAAAATTGTCAGCGGCGCCTTACTAAATGGTGTCCCACCATTCGTTCTTTGCCCTATCCCGACCTCCTACGTAGGCTTCAACTTACTACCATTCAAAACCGTTTTCATCGTGGGGATCCTTTCTTACCAAATTACTCATAACCTCCTTAACGTTAACTCTGATCTTTTTTTTTTCACCGAATTTCAATTATACTCGTGGCCATCCTTTTCGCATCTGTGGTACTGTGTCCCGGACTAAACATCGCTACCAGTTCTTTACAGAAAGGGTTGTCGATGCCTGGAATACCCTTCCCTCTCATGTTGCTTGTGCCCCATCTCTTAATGCTTTCAAATCTCGTTTCGATGTGTTTGTTCGTTAATTGTTAATTGTTTGGGTGGGTGCTTCGTGTGCCTTTTCTTTTCTATTTCTATAGTTGTGGCATTCCGTTCTAAATTGGGCAGGTTCCAGTTAAATGTTAATTGAGTTTTGTTGTTGTAGTTAAGGTTTAAGGCTGTCGGGCTGGTTAGCCGGTAGGAAAAAAAAAAAAAATAAATAAAAATAAAATAAAATAAAACAAAATAAAATAAAACAAAATAAAACAAAACAAAACAAAACAAAACAAAACAAAACAAAATAAAACAAAATAAAACAAAATAAAATAAAATAAATAAAATGGGAATTGCATCATGGCCCTATGGTGTCTCGTGCTCATATCGGTTGTGGCATGTCAAAAATCCTGAGTTTTCTGGTTGGTTTTCTCTTTGTAGCTGTTATCGTCGTCAGGCCAATAACCAGTTTGGGTTCGTGCTCCCTAAAAGGAAAAACAAAACAAAAAACGGCCTTGCTTCCTTTTCCAAGTCTGAGTATTATAGTAACAGATTAAATCGTTTATGCATTGTGGTGTTCCGTTTGGACAAACTACGAACTCGTCCTAAAAAAAATAATGACCTAGCATGTAGAGCTGTTAGAGAAAGGAAAGCCTTGTTCCATAAATGCGCCCGAATGCAGTTGCATGCTTTAGCTATTTGGAAGAAGGCAGGTAGGATAACGACTTGGAAATCAGTACTCGATCTAGTCTCAAAAATTCTCGTCTCGAAAGACATCCTATAGCAAAAGCAGCCTACGTATCAGTCTGCCTATTCTTTAATGCCACATTATTAATAGCTTTGTAAAATAATTGTTTGAAGTTGCTAATTAGAATTTTAATAATTAGTTGAATCCTCGAACCGGGCGATTAAAAAGATTTAAAAAAAATACTGCTGAAACGATGTAAAACAACAGTGCCTAAAAACCATTTCTTTGACGGCATAAAATTAGTGAGAGGTGGTGCGAGTTGCCTTCTTTCGACCTTCCACATTTTCGCCATGAAGTTCAATGGAAGAACCTCTTACCTATTAATGAGAGAATACAAAGCGTTTTGATGAAGGAAAAACTTCATCTTGTTTAAAATGTCAAGCTGGATGGCGGGCGTATTATATCTCATCTTTAAAAGGTCATCTTTCCACCTGACATTTCAAGGCATGAAAGAAAGGCAACCATTTGCTAACACTGTAAGCGGGCAAAACCTTCGTTACCTTCATCATACTGACGCCTTACATTTTCAATTGCATAAACAGTGTACTGTCTGTACTGCGTTTTTTAGAAAAAATCTCGTTATAGAGGAAAATGTGTTGCCCGTTTTGCTAGTGGTCCCAGTTTCGGAAACTGTTTTAGGTTATAAAACAAAGTTTCATAGCCAAAAAGTCGAAGACGAGTATACCGCAAGTATCTAGACAACGAAAACGTGCGAGCGTGTTATTCTTTGGCCAGCGAAAAGTTGAAATTAGCACATTGTTGCCTCGACTAACAATTTGCTCTACTCGGTCATCTCATGCGGCAAGTCTTAAATGACGTCATGCACGAAGGATACTATTTTTTTTTATATACACAGCACGGATCGCTCAAACCAAAGCGATAGACTGGGAGTGGAAGGAGGGTGGCAGTGTACAAGGAAAGCCCATGTATTGAAAAGTGCGTATGTTATCCCTGCTCTTGGTATTCTAATGCTATAATAACTAAAGCGTGGGGGGGGGGGTAACAGTGCATCTGTTACCATTAAGCATATGATTACGCATTAACTGAACTTAAAAGGTACATTTTCTTTGGTTGTTTTGGGTGGAGAACGAATAAGTTTTTGTCAGAATCTTGCAAAAGGAGGGCGGCAGTAGGAGGGAGAGGGCCAGTATTTAATTCAACTACTCATCCAAATTCTAAATTCAATTAGTGAAGGAAAGCAGAGGGATGGGTAGGACGATAGCAAAGGAGGAAAGGGGGAGGGGGAGGAAACGGGACAGGGAAAGGGAGGAAGAGGGCAGGGATGTTGGAAGGAAAGAGGAGGGAATTAGAGTGGAGGGAGAGTATGGGAGAAAAAGGAAAGGATTACAGGAAGAAATATTACCTATTGCAGTCAACGTTCAGGCACACGGAAACAACCACGGGTCAAACAAAACCCTGGACGAAGTAGTACGATTGCTAGTACTACTATAGATTAGAAAGTTAACTAGATATTGGATCTTACCTCTTACAGGCCTACACGTGTCCTGGTGGTAGTTACGGCTACTAATATCTCTCATATTGTTTTGACTCTGTGCTGCTTCGTAAGCATAGCATTAGCAAAGGTATTAGTAACCGCAACCACCACCAGGGCTCAGTGTAGGCTTGGAAGAGGTAAGATGGGCTATATAGTTAACTTTGTAATCTATAATACTGCCTTTCCAAGCTTTACATGCAAACTCACGTTGGTTTCGGATGCTTTCAGCGAACTGAACATTGAAATAAAACTAGGAAACTTAATTTACTTCTTTGTTTAAAAATGTCACGTCTATAACAGGCTGCCCTTCTAAACGGTAAACTGAACATCAGATAAAGATAAACTAGATATAGAGCAGTATCAAAACCGCCAAATTATTGTATATAACTCTATGCTGGAGCCAGTCATTGGGCTAGCTGCAAGGGGCACTGGTATGGAGGTAAAAGAGAATGGCCTCTTTACGAAGCCAATGATGTGGGAGCAGATTTCTAAGGCCGAAAATGGGCGAGTTTTTTTTATTCTTTTTATATGTTCGGTGTTGCTGAATTTTCAACAAGTGGAATCATTTCTTTTCCAATTTTCAACCTTAATATATGTTTCGCAGGTAAGGGATTGGACAAAACAACGTATTTTAAGCCTAAGAAATCCACTCTGAGTATCGGTTTGACTAAAGACACCGTTGTTTTTTACCTTCATTTTAATTCAGCGGCCCTTGTAACTAGCTCTCTAAATGCTTGCTTCGTAGCGAAATAGCGTTATTGCTCCTGTTCTGTATACTGAAGTTCTGAGATCACTTACTCGTCCGAGCGAGACATGCTATTTTCTGTATTCTCATGATCGTCTTGCACTGCAATTCTTGAGTAAGAAATAAGCGAACACCGAAGCAAGCGAACGAATCCAACACCGATCTTTACGACATCCACCACACGCGAGGTTTACTGTAGAAATGGTGGAGGAAACGCGCACATTGTTCCAAAACGTGTATAATTGGTGGCAATAGTTTTTTATTTAACAATTTGTAATCATTTTCCGAATTCTTAGCAATAAAAGAACTTTCATTATGGTATGTTATGGCAAATTGCTTCGTGTTTTATGTTGTACTTCGGGCCACTAGCGTTACGGATTAGGCTTACTGCCGTTACTAAAAATCGACATAGCCCTCCAAAGGTAAACCCGACTCTCTCCGAAAGTATATGACGTAGAATTTTCTCCTTCGAACTCGTGCATTTCATGACCCAAAGATAGCTTGTCATGAAATATCAGCTAAATCAAAGCAAAATTGCGAAATTTATAGTTTCCCAAAACAATTAAAGGTGCCTTTTTACCTTTTCAACTCCTAGATGCAGCACCGTAGAATCTTCGGGCAATATAAGAAAATAGCGGTAAATTAAAAATGGAACAATACTATTCGCAGCAGCGCTACAATTTTCATAACAAAAACGAGAATCACGTGACGCACATTAGCCTATTGGATGACGGAGAATCTGGAACGTGGAAGCTGTTTTTGGAATATGGGCAATGCTATCGAAACGGTGAACAGACGCCTTTAACACACTCACAGACAAACAAAATTCAAATTCGGCCGAGTGTTCAACCTTGCGTCGCTTCACTCGCTCCACCGATAAATACAGAAGCAAACTAAGTCAATTTGGTATTCCGTTCTGTAATCAGCTGAAAAAACTAGACGTATGGATAACTGAAATGAAAAATCAAAATGAATGCTACAAATGGCGCCCACTCCACCTCAAATCTGTTTCTGAACACAATGCCACTTCCTCTTTTACAAACCAAGTTTTTCTCCCAACACTTATTTTGTGCTGGAAAACAAAACTAATACTTGGAAGTCTTTTAAAAATGCTCTTGTCAAGGTGCTAATCCCATTGAAACATTTTGGTATTGAGACAGGAGCAGTTCGTTTGAAATCCATTCAGTTCAGTTCCAACATACACCATTTTGATCGAAACATACCAGTTCCTAGACAGCTTTAATTGTTGGTGACGCTTATGTTCGACATTTAACATTGAGTCCGCATGCTCTAACTGTGGACAAAACACCATTTTAAACGACTGCAAAGGTAATAGCTTTTTTATGCTGGATCATAGTAACGACTGTTTCGTGTTGTGGCGCCAGATGAAAATTGGAACTGATATTCGTTCGCAGTACTAAAACAATGCCCTAAAATTACTATTTCTTTTCCCTTTATTTTAGCATCAATTTGCAGTATTAGAAGCTTGTCTTTTCCTGGTTTAGTGCAGTGCTAAATGCATCCTGACCGTCTATTTATTTATACCAATTATTAGGCTACCAACTTTTCCCTTTTTCAAACAATGTGGGCTTTGACATCGCAAGACATTACTCGCAAGAAATCTTCTGCCAAATTTCATATCATTCCTTTTAACGGAAATCAAGGAAGGCTACATTATAAACCTATGTAAATCTATAGGCCATCGACACATTTACTTTTTGAAACCCAAAACTTACTGATAACCCTAAATTAATTTCGTCGGTTGGCTTACACTGTGTAATGAAGAGGGGTCTCATCAAAATCTGACTACTGATGTAAAATCAAACTAAGCTTTCAACTTTTATAATAATTAAAACTGTTTCCCTTCAGTTAAACAGCAACAAACAAGTTCATTTTTGTTTTCTAATTGTGCAAGCACTATCTGTTCACGCCGGTCTAGGGTGTCGCAGGGAATTACGTATCCAGGAAATTTTGGATTCCCGCATCGCAGTACAGCAAGTAGTTGACTTGCTGTGCTTGGTCGCATTTATGTTCGTTGTCACGCAATTCCTCATCACCGGGATTTAAAGTATCCAGGACATTTTGTATCTCAGAACATGCCACGACAACACTGTCTAAATTAACAGATAGCTGGCAGAACTTGGTCGATACTACTTTGTCACATGTGATTTACGCACTTTACCCGTATTAGAAAATTTAGTTGTTGACGTCCTTTGTATCGCTTGCAAAATGGATTTGTTTAAGGTTTTGCGTAATCCTCGTTTGCTCGCTTTACATTAATTCGTCATAGATCGTATTTTTTCTCATTTTGTTTATAGATTTTTCATGAAAAATATTATTTCTTCGCTTAGCTCTGTGCAGCGGTATAATCCTAGTTTAAAATTATGCCTGAACCATACACGTCATTAAAAAAAAAGAAAATTATTCAAGCTGATCAGTTATAATGTGATGGGTGTATCGTGACACGATTAGAGATCATAAAATTTTCAAATGTAAGTGATGGGGCTAAGGGGTGAAAAAAAATGGAATTTTTTACAGATCAAATCTGTTGCAATGCAGAAAACATAATTATCCACCCACTTTTATCCTTAATGGCTGGTTAGAAAAGATGTTGGGCAAGCTTTACAATCCAGCCGAAAAAATAAAACATGTAACTTTTTTACTGCAAACTTTTAAGACCCCGTATGCATGCCCAAAACTCAGGCAACGCACCAGCATTGTGCATCACCATCGATGTCATCAAAAGCAAACCTTGGAATATTTAATTGCGTGACATATAATGTGGCTTCTTAAGTATGCTTTTGCTCCATTCTTTATGGTGGCAGGGAATCATTTTAGTGTTCAAAAACTGTAAAGTTTCAAAAAACTAGACGCACACAACATATAAAATTACACTTGGAAAGGACGTTAAGGGTAATATTTACTTTCCTTTTCATTGAAAAGTGGTATCAATTCATAAGGTCAAGATGATCAATCAAGGCCCATGCTCCGGGTATTTGCACAGATCAACGGTCAATAATGTACACGCGGTTAGTGTTTGATATGTACAACCTGCACATAAACAGAACTAACCAACAAATTTGCGGCACACAACAGGCTCTATGGTCTGATTAGTTATAGCCTAAACCATGTGCCTCGATTCATGTGCTTTATTCGAATACTAACTTGTTTGCTAATGACGCTGTCACAATCTATGCTGATGCACAATGAAAGTGAGTTGCTTGTCTTCTGGCGTTCATGCGGTATGCATAGAACGTTTTAATGCCTACAGAAAAATCTCACAGTTCTTACTTTGTACACCTGGATTAATAACTTAAGAAAAAAACACCTTAACATTGTACTCGTTTTAGTTTTGTTTTTAATAGGTTCAGGCTTTGACGATCTTTAATTGAAAATAAAATTAGTTTCTGACTGGGTATTTGTCGACTCCCTAATGTTGACTAATGTCGACTCCGTAAATACGTGTATGCTCTAAATTGAATTTACACGTGTTTCAAAGTGGTGATTGACATGCTAAGCTTTTCTCTACAAAAATGTACTGAGCCTTAGAAGTTTTCTTTTGCCTCGAATACAATTATTGCAATCGGCAAGCTGGAAAAGCTAGTGAACCAATAAAGAGAACCAAACAAACACCCGGAACTGAAAATCACTACGCAAAACCAATACTTCATTATTACCGACAGCCAGTATGAGGAAGGGGGGGGGGGGACAAAGAAGGTGGTCAAAAGGGATAATTTAAAGTTTGGGGGTTTAGAGGCCTGAGAATTTAGCACCATTACCCTACTTTATCAAATAATAAAGAATAATTAAGGTATGTGTATAGTTGGGCAAATTTAGGTGAAATTTATTTCAGTCATTCTGATCTGGCATCCAACATTGGGCGTGAACTGGTTTGGACGAGTGATGGTCTAGACGTCCAGCGTTATGAGCAATCACCATTATATTGTTGACTTAGAGAGGGCGTATGGCTTCGGGCCATTGGCCCCAATAAACACATTTATTCCTGTTAAAGCAGCATAAAAATGGTAAGCGATGGCTGCCGTTTATTAACTAATTTTTAACTGCAATTCAAGAGTAATCTTTAACCACATCAAAATAAATTAAAAGGATTTCCTGTATTCTCTAGGGAATAAATACGGATGTGTTACCTTTTGGACTTAAATATCAGACTGTCTGAGTGGGGAATCAAACCCACGACCTTTGAAACCAACAGAGTCCTACCGCTCAGCCATGCTGAAGTGGCCTTGTCACGGGCCGTATCAGTACGGCTGAGCGGTAGGACCTCTTCATTTGGATTCAAAGATCGTGGGTTTGATTCTCCGCTCAGGCAGTCTGAAATTTAATTCCAAAAGGCAACGTAAATAGGTTTGCATCCATATTTATTTAACACTTATCGAGCCCATTTGGCTTTCTAACCTGTTTTATTCTCTTGGAAAAAGTGTATAAAAAATCTTACAAGCGAAATAAATAATGGGGAGAGAAGTGCGATAATTTATCGCCTTACCACTATGTATTCATTATCAGCTTTCAGACCATTGACGCTCTTGAGCAGTACTCTATAGGAATAACATTAGGAAACACACAAAAACTGAGTACACAAAAAACTGAAAAAATTCCTTGGCTAGAACACTCCCTGAGTGGTTCCAATATATTCAGTAATCTGGGCAAAAATAGCTTGGATTTTTTACGAATATAATAACAAATTAATTTTTTATTAAATAATAAAACACTCTTTTACAACTTCTATTTACATATGAGATGTATTGCGGCAAGCTTTACGAATTAAAAAAAAACCATGTTCTAAACTGAAAACACCTAGCAGTTCTCGCATTATTTTGAAAACTTCTTTACTTTTAGCAAAAGTCAGGAGCTTTAGGCCCAACTAACTGTAATAGAGAGCTCATTGACTCTTTGGAGGAAGCTTAGATGTACTATGTGCCTAATGAATAAAATAAAATGCTTTAAATCTGTAAATTTCATTTGTTAACTTAGGGCAAAACAACAAAATGTTTTAACCGATTTAAAAAATACACGTTTTTGGAAACTAACTTTGAAAGGATTTACTTTGGCACTTTTAAACCGTAAGTTTCCATCGACAATTCCCCATTGCAAACCAGAGCCAACCGAATCTTGTTTCCCTTAGCAACTGTTGCCTTGTGCGCTCTGTATCACGAAACAATTTTGCCATGGATTTTTTCCACAAGCTCGCTACGTTTTATCTAAATTAAATGTGTTAAAGGTGTTTGCGCTCTGCTTCAAGCTTCAATCAGTTCTTTATCGCAGAAGCCAATCACAAGAGCATGCCTGACTCTTGCCATGACGTCACCAAGTGCTTTCAGAAAAGGTATTAAGAAGCACTTGCCACCTGATTGAAGATAGCTTCAAGTCTGTGGAGGGTACTTTCCATTCTTTCCTTTTTACACAAGCCTTCCAAGTGTTCGTTTTTTTTTCTAGTACGAATCCATCATTTCGGTCGGCTAAACGTGGGCTAGTGGCTAGATAAGAAGTGGAACAAGAAGCAAAGTTAAATATAGGCTCGTACATAAAAAAAAGTCTGACTATAAAGATTCCTGTGTATGCCTCTGGTGTCTTTAGGTCTTATGAACTTCTGTGTATACAACATCGCAGAGGCATGTTTATTTCTCTGCAAGACTCCAGTTTCGTTTAGAACTCCATTGGGCGGAAATGGTACTTTTAAAACTAAAACTCAGCCCTCATCACAGTATAAAGAAGATAATGAGCAGAAGCTTTCACTTAACGTCACTGGGAGTTCTCGACTGCCAACAACGTTCAAACTGAGCGAAAGTTCCCGTTTGTTACCTTATGTAAGGCTGAGTTTAAATTGTGTTTGCAGTGAGTTAATGGTGCTTTTTGTTTTATTTATTAAAATAGGAAAGGGATGAAACAACAGTTTAGACCAGGAGTTTGGCATGGATTGGACAGTCAGAATTTTGCTTCTTTCTGCGCGTGAGAAAGTTCGCCGATTAAGACTGCAACAATTCAGCACAAAAAACAGTAGCCAACAGCACTTGCCATGGCTAAGTACCCAATGGGTTGCTTAAGTTGCACGGTTAGCTGCGAGCACTTGGGCGTCACATTTGATAGGCGTCCTGGTCCCAGCTGTACTTCTCTGGCTTCCTACAGACCCAGGTCGATGGGAAGTGTATATGTACGGGTTATTCTCCGGTTGTTTCCCGCCAGTTGCACGAGGGTTTCCTCCGGGTGCTCCGGTTTCCTCCCTCATGCGGCAAAAAACAACTGTAATAATGGTGGTACTTCTTCCACTTAACATTTGCCGCCGGGAAATTTGGGTGGGTGGATGCCTCGTGCATCGTCTCTATATTATTTATTATTTACCAATTAGGAATGGAAGATAATGAAATTTTCATCATACGATTATGACGACATACATTGCTTTGCGATGTTTGCATTCATTGTAATGTTTCAACCGTCTTGTTGTTGCTGAAATGCATGGACAATGTAATAATTAGTCAATGAGCGCCTATTTTAGCTTTGACATAAAGCGTACTATGCAAATTAAGTCACATAATATCAAGATTTATAATAGGAATTAATTTGCATAGTACGCTAAAAGCGTCAGAGCGAACAGCCTAAGAGCTAAAAAAGGCGCTCATTGACTAATTATTTTACAATATAATATGTAATAGTTATTGGTTAGAAACGATTGGTTATCCATTTTTAACCCACGGCTGGGATGATTTTGCTGGCGAGACATGTAAATACGTCGAGGTGCGGAGCCCCGAGATGTAATTTGCATGTCGAGCCAGCCAAATCATCCCAGCCGTGGGTTAAAAATCGATAACCAATCGGTTATAAACTATACCTGATTTATATCACAGTTGGGACGTCCAGCTAATTCGTATTTAATTAAAACGTGTTTGTGTTTTGTGAAAATTGCTTCAAGAAAACGTTGATCATCAGTATCCTCAATATGAATGAAGGTCATACCATTTTAGTTTGCGGAGGGGGAAGTGTGTGATAGACGGACGAGTCAAACTTTGTGGAGGAAGGGGGGGGGAGTTAGACAAGCGTCGGTTGGCAAGCTGGGTTTGGTTTTTCGCTGGAACCTCGCTCGTGTTTATCGAAGCCTTATCGTGTTTGGAGCGAATAATTCGACATGTGAGACAACAAGAATACAGTGACATTACTAGGACATTCTGAGAAGGTACGTAATTCATTTTGTGCATTCGTAGTTTGAGAATTATTTAAAAATACGGTAATAGGTATCGGTATGACTGAAGGTCATTCCATTTCAGTTTGTGGAGGGAGGGAGGGAGTAGGGGGTTGGGGAGGTAACGCGAGTGAACAAGCTTAGCTATGGACCAGATATGTGAGAGCGTTCCCAGTCGCGTGATACGGAAGTGTCAAAAGTGTAGGTTATCAGTAAAAGTGTGGGTTATCGACAAAGGTTTTGGGTAACTTGATAACCCACACTTTTTGCGATGACGCATACTTCCGGTGTTGATTAACGGGATTTAACCTACGGAAATTTAGCATGGCGTTGAGTTAGCTTGACGTCACAGCCGTGATATAAAATATAACATAATATTGTTTTCTGTACCTGTAACAACAGAATTTCTTTTTAATCTAATGACTTTCTTGTTATTTAAATAAATCAATTTTTTGATCCATCAGAAACAGTAAACTTAGTTAACAGTACGCAGTAAACAGTTTAATAATGATAATAATAATAATAATGAGGTTTACCACTCGATGGTGGATGGTTGCCGGAAGGGTTGTGAGCCGCTTAGACCGTACCATTTCGAAGTGGGGGGGAGGGGGATATTTAAGCTACAGTTGCTGGATCATGAGTTGCGTTTAAGGAATGGCCGAAGATCTTCTGTCAACAGTTCGCGACGAAAGCCACTCTCAGAATCCATGCAAACTGTTCTTGGGCGAAGAGCATTCCAAACAGGGACAACGCGATTAGCAAAAAAGTTTTTTCTACAATCTAGGCGCGAACCGTGCACTGCTAGTTTCCATATGTGTCCCCTGGTATTATGATGGCTCGGGGCAAGGTCGAAAAATGGAAGATCCACCGAAAGAAGATTGCGAAGAATTTTATAAGTTAGGATTAGATCGAATTTAAGTCTACGTAATTCCAGTAGCTCGAGACCAGTCCTGGATAGTCTTTCAGCATAGCTGAACTCACGTAGTCCATGTAACTTCTTAGTAAATTTTCGCTGAACAGATTCGATCAAATCAATATCTTTCACCAGATACGGCGACCAAACAGGTGACGCGTATTCCAGGATCGGACGAACAAAGACTTTGAATGCCCAAACTTTAGTTCTAAGGTTACCAGATGTAAAGCATCTATTTACAATAGCTAGTCTGCGGAATGCCAAAGAACTAGTTTTATTGCAATGAAAGGAAGTTTTTAGATCCCTGGAGAACCAAATGCCCAAGTCTTTTACCTCCTCCACGAATGGAAGACTATCACCGTCAAGTGTATAGCTATAGTTTAAACACCCAGGACCAATATGAAAAGAAAGACATTTCGAAGAAGAAAGTGGTAACTGCCAAATACTTGACCAATACGAAACTCTTGCTATTTCGTCCTCGAGAACGCTAGAAGGACCTGGTAATAAGTTTACTGCAGTTGATCGTTGATCGTCTGCAAATTTGACACCAAAAGGTGAAGAGGATCCTAAATCCAGATCATTTAGATAGATCAAGAAAAGTATTGGACCAAGCACAGATCCCTGTGGTACTCCACTCGGCATATTAACCTGGTGTGAGAGTGTATTTTCAACAATTACCCGCTGGGAGCGATTTCGAAGAAAAGCTGAAAGCCACTTTAGAAGATGACCATAGATAAAGTATTATGCTAAATGTTTATTTTTATTAACTCCACATGTTTGGAATTTAATGTCTGTAATCAATCTGCGATAATCTGCGGTGTAAATAACCAGTATCAAAACAAGCATCCGCTCAAAATGTTTATAGTGACAAGCATAACCCCAATTAAATGCCTACCTACAAAGTGTTCCATTCGGGCTATTACATTTCTTTAGCCTGGGCAGGTGTGGGAATAAAGGAGTAAGCAATTGTTCGTAAGCGGATTGGTGTGGCATGGGTTTCCGTTTTGCAGGGTTGTTTTACCGGAGTTATACCACACGCATATGGTTCTCGTCGTGGATTCCGAACAATGAACCAGTGTTACAAACCCATTGTCAAGAGAACCCACTAGTGGGTTCTGCCAACAATGAAATAAGTTAAGTTTGTCGAAGGAAAAGTTTTATTGTTGTCTGAAGGGGTATTTCGGATTCAAGCTAGAATGCAACGACACAAGCAAATTTATGCTAATTAATGCTTGTTTTTAATATTTAATGCACGGTGGTGACGTCACGCCAACACATCCCAATGCAAAAAGTGTAGCCGTTATATACGGTTAATCTGAAAACCCACACACGTGATCGTGGGTTAATTTTGATAACCCACACTTTTTTGATAACCCACACTTTTTTTGATAATCTAACACTTTTTCCGCGCTCCATTGTTCCATTGTTGTAGCCGTGCCTTAATTTCGTGAAGGTGCACGGCTGCAACAATGAAATCATTGTTGGACTAGAGTGCCGTGCAGTCTTACTACCATGAAGATTGCACTGTGCCACGGAACCCAAAGAAAAAACAAAGATTATTAACACTACCTGAGGCTGCTGGCGAATCAGCAGCGTACGAAACACATTCACCTTCCACATTTAAAGGAATTTGAGACAGCAACACATCTGTATCTGAATCATCAAACAAATCGTCGGCTATGTTGGCCGCCGCCAATGTGTAGCCACAATGGAGTCGGCTTTCAGGAATTTGAGACTGAACGCGACTCGCAACAATGGTCTCGTTGTACAAGTGTGTTAGACAACGTTGTTCGGCAACAATGCGGTAAGAAAGCCTTTGTTGATCTCGTGTTGGCCTTCGGCACTCGATCGACCTCGACCTTCTTACCGCATTGTTGCCGAACGCCGTTGTCTAACTGATACTTCTTGATTGTTACTCGATTCCGAAGTACAATAGCCCCTTCAAAAACTTCTAAAAATATTTTAAGAGAAGTCGTCTGAAGTGGCTCTTCGTCGGTCAGTTTCCGCGGTATGAACGGTGATGGGGTATTTCGGAATCGAGTTACAATCGATAAACACGAGCATGGAACCCTTCACCAAACAAGCAATAACAATGCTGTTTTTTTGTGAACATTGTTGCACGCACAGTCGTCTTGTTCAGCTTCTGAATTAAAGAACGTCAGCACGATTTGTTGTTTGTTGCAGCCACGACTCGAACAATATGCGGTTGGTATAAGCAGGATAACCAACCAACGGCGTCTCGGGAGATCTGGGAACAATAGCTCGTGGCTGCACCACTCGTTGATTGTTGGCAGAACTCATTCGACGCCGTTGGTTATCCTATACGTAGAGTTAAACAACGGACGCTGTAACGTTGCGGTGTGGCGTCGCCTTTACAAGGCCACACTGCATCCTTTTTAATCTGTTGTATTCGAATATTCTGTTCGCACAACAATCGACACAAATTACACGCATTGCTGCTTTTTTATACGCACTGTTCGAGTAATCCATTCGCGCAACAGTAGACTCAGCTGTCCCACATTGCGAAGAATGCTGCGCATCTCCACACACAAAACCAATTGGTTCCAGTGATATTACAAAAAAACACGTTCTTCCAATAGAAGGTAGTGCATATCTTCGGTATTTCCAGAGTATACTGCTACTATTTACTTTACAAATTCACTTTTGGCTTGACACTAAATCCAATTAGTCGGAAAGCATAAGTCTAACGTGTAGCAAAAAATGAATCCAAACTCTTACCCAAGCTCTGAAACTACAAAACAAAACCGTTTCACAATAAGAGATGAGAAACAGTGCTGCCGTTGAAAGTAAATAAGCAAATGCTACAACGGCTAAAAATTTTGCAATAGTATTACAACTCTTTTGTAACGACATCTTATTTCCCTGTAGATGTCGCAATCACCTTACACCATTAGACTGGTACCAAAGAACCTACTCTGTCCACGTATTTTTATTTAATTGTTGAAATAAAGATAAAAACATCACTTTTCGTTCTCTGCTGCCTTTCTACAAATTAAGACACACGCTAGTGTATAGCTGCCATGATTGAATGACAATATCATCTTCCTATATATACAGATAACATACAGCAAGGCAACCACTGGACATTAAGTAACTTTACAGCTAAGAAATTTTGGTTATTTTTAAGCATTTGAGAAAAAATAACAATGCTACGCAAAATATTTGAATTTGAAAAAAAAATAATCTTTCCAAACGAAAATTCTTAAAGGAATATACCTCCCAGCGCCATTTCTCGATCCTCCACATCAAGCATGGCCCCAACGGTCTATTTCCTTACCGTTAGTCTTTCCCTTGCTAAAAATCCTTTCTAAAATGTGGCGTCTAGGAGATTTTCTGTTGAATATAATGGAACTTTATTTACTAACGATCCGTCACTAAATTATGCATTGCGCACGTACAATAATCATGACGTTTCATCTCTGTGTGTACATCTACTAATTTTCTAATAATTACCATGCGATCAAAAATCTAATAGACTAATGCGGTACAAATTAAATTAATTATTTCAATAGATCGCCGAAGCAAAATTATCATAAGACACTAGTCAAGAAAATTATAAATTGTGATTTTAAAATACGAGAATCATTCCAGTTTTTGACGACACAATCAATGGGTTCACGCTAGCTGGACTATTAAGCACAATGCCAATTGAAACAGTAGCTATGTTTTTCACTGCGAGGAACGAAGCTACCGTCTCAGTTGACCTTAGCTGTGGTAAATACGCGGATGTGATCGTCTCGTGGGTGTTGTGAGGCAGGCGGAAGGTTATAAGGCAGGCGGTATGTTGCTTTAAGGATACCCGCCAAGTTTTTTCGCCGTTTGGATTCATGGCGTCTAATTATTGCCGTCTGGTTGTTGTTGTTCAATTGTTGTTGTTCATTATCAGTGTTTGGGCGAAAGGTAGCTACTGCTTCTCTTACCCGAAACATTAAACCGGTGTTTTCTGGTATTGAATGCTAAATATTAATGCAACGGAAAGCTTTGGAAATTGTATGGATCGACGGGGTTTACCGATTAGACAACAGAAAGTCCTGTTTCAGAGCTGTGCATAAAGGATTTTAATTCGAAAACGGTACCTCAACATCGTTGATTTCATGCTAGCTACTACTACTGCTATACTACTTATTACTAGTTAATACCACTCAGATAAAATAATGTACGCGACAGAAATGCTTGAAATTTGACATTCAGTTTACGCTTGGCTCCAATAGTTGCCTTTTATAGTTTGTCATTTGGGGATGTTTTAAATCCAAAGATTGTAATTATTTGTAATGCTATTTTCGTGTTGGGAACACGCCACCTGTTATCAAAATAATAGTCCTTTCCATTCCATGATTTTATTGAAGTCATAACCTATTGTCGAACGCCCCAACTAAAACATTACAACACGTCAAACCACACTATACCAAGCCGCATCAACATGCGGCAAACTTACAGCAATATCCACTCCAAGTAACACACTACAACAATTCTACCACAAGAAATACGGTCAGCGCACTACCCGGCCGGAGCACTTGCACAAACCAAGTCTGCACTTCGCCGCTTGTACGCTACATCAGCACACGCATCAGTACTCCTTCACTTGTCAAACTCCAGCTCACCAGCACGCCCAGTTGATCCAGGATACGCTCACAAATACCGTCACGCAGTGGTAACGCCTCGGCCGTTACACAGTCTGCCACTCGTTGTGGCACCGACACAGAACCTCGCCGCCATGTCACCACTTTCTATATGCGCACCTTCTTTCCCTGCAGCAAGTCGGAGAGGGGGGGGGGGAGAAGGAGGGGAGAGGGTCCCAAACTAAACTGTGATCCTCGCCTCAGCACAAAACAAGGCAATGGCCCGTAACTTACTAACTGAATTCTGTCCCTGTGAATGAGACAGAAGCCCCACCAGCGTTGGAAGATCTTGCAACCATGGGAAAAGACGTTTTCTATTCTTTGCATACCTGGGACAAAACAAGAGCACATGCTCTGGCGACTCATCTACCAAGCAGAGTGTACAGAGTGGGAATCCCGCCCACCCATACTTGAACTTATGCGCTCGGAGCAACGTACAGCCAACACGCAACCTGAAGAGCGTTCTTGCATACTTAAAACTAAGCCTGTCAACATTTGACGTCGTGCCACAGACAGGGTGTACTGCAAAAAGATCCCTCCCACCAGACGTACCCTCCCACGCACTTTGCCACCTGGCCACAGTTCTCTGACGAACCGCAGATCGCCACATGCGAGCAGAAAGCCGCGGGACCAATTCAGTGCAATTCCCCTGTGCCGCCTCGCGTGACAGACCATCCGCCTCTTCATTACCCCGGACTCCACTGTGTCCTTTGACCCATTTGAAGGCCACCATGCTGGTGCGTAATGCCACCCAAAACTTCCACGCAATGGAAAAGATCAGCGGGTTCCTGACCTCCAGGCCCTCTCATGAGCTCTTCAGCAACTTGTAGGCAGAAAGTGAGTCCGTTTAGATGGAAAACGAAGGGAGCTGCAAGTCCAGTGCCACGTCAAGGGCAACAGAAATTGTGAGAAGCTCACACGTTGTGCTCGACGACACAGAGGACACCCTGCGTTTAAGCATCAGCTCGAGGAATGGAATCGCAACACCGATCCCACCCACTCCATACAGCAGAAGGAACGAAGCGTCGCAAAACACATCACACTCCACAAAGCTTTGATCAAAGAGGACCCGCGGTTCCGGGCACCACGTCCAGGGACTGAGTGGCATGGCAGAGGCCACCTCCAGTGTTTGCCCCACCACACGTTGGAGCAGAGTGACTCCTCTCCCAGCCTCCCCCAAACGATCACATGCCCTCTCACTCAGGCTTATATAGTCTGCTAGAATTCTACCGACGGGTCCTTGCCCCCTCTGCTGAGGTAACGCAAGCACAGCGCCATCAAGAGCTCCTCTGCCCTGTATTCAAGGGGAGGCTCATTGCACTCCACCCATAGTGCCTGCACCAGGGTGGAGGCAATGCAGCCCGAAACAGCCCTGAGACACACATTCACAACAACCTGTAATGCATTGATGTGCCGTCTTACCCCACATAGGAAGGGGAGGTGGTAATCAATGAGGGACCTGATGAACGTCCTGTACGTGGCAAGGAGTGATCCCCTCTTGACGTCACGGCCCTACAACACGTTAGCTGTTAACTTGCAGGTCCCAAGTGAGGGACGACTCCAACAGTACGCCCAAATACTTCACACTCGGTTTCGGCTCAACAATTTGATCTCCCACCCTAAGCTCAACACACGGCTGCAACACATTCCCTGATCTCGAGAAAACGACAATGTCCGTTTTCGCCGGTGCCAAAAGGAGCCCTCGCTCTCGTAGCAGCCCATCAATCTTATCCAAAGCACACTGTGCTTCGCTAACCATGATGTCGAGGGCGTCACCGACAAACCAAATCGCCACATCATCTGCGTAACATACCACATTTGTCTACTCACCTAACTTTGCCAGGACCTCATTAATTGCAACTGCAAAGAGAGAGGGGCTTAGGCAACTCCCTTGCGGCAGTTCCCGACTCATAGCCTCATCCGACGACCAGTGCTCACCTATGCGCGTCGCGAAAACACTCCTCCCCAACAGAGCAACCACCACACGAACCAGCCGCGGGCTGACCCCCATCTTCATCATGGACGACTCTACTCATTGTATGGACACAGTGTCATAGGCCGCCTTGATGTCCAAAAAGACAGCCAAGACGACTTTCCCGTGCATCCAGGCCTCTCTAATGCTGGATAACAGAAATAGGACTGCGTCCTGCACACTTCGGCTTGGTCGGTCCCCGAACTGCACCCCAACAAGCAGTCATGATATTCCAGGTGCCAGCCCAGCCTGCGAATCACCATTCTCTCCAGGACTTTCCTGACGCACGACAGGAGAGCAATAGGCCTATAATTCACCAAATCAGATCTGACACTACCGTGTTCGTGCACCGGCACTAGCATCGTAAACATCCACGAGGGCGGTACTTGTGCTCCCTCAAGAAGGTCTTGAAAAAGGCTAAGCAACACACTCCATTTAACCTCTGAACCTATCTTAAGATCACCATATCTAACTCCATCAATCCCTGGTGCACTCGAGTCTCTGCACTTAGAAAGTGCAGTACGCAATTCCACTCCCACCCACGGTAGATCCCCGACCTGCGATGGAACAGTGGCAGACGCCTCAGGCGGAGCGACACCTTCCGAAAGGGCATACACACTTGCAAAACGCTCGTTGAATGCATCTGCCATTTGTTCACCACGTAGGACTTTCCTGCTAGCACTCGTTGCTTTACTGCTATAAATCCATGACAATGTGGCCTTGGTCTTTTGGGGACACAGTAGGCTCCAGGCTTGGACCAGAGAACCAGCGCTACCAACACGCTCACACAATTTGTCACTGTGAGACAATTTCCCGCGCTTCAATATGAGGCGCGATTCACTCGCGTTCCTTTATATTCCCACCAGTATACATCACAGGGGAAACGTTTGAGGGGTCTCTGACCGCAACCGTGCACCGGTGCGACCACCATGATGGATGTGCGCTGGTTGCTCGCGGTTCCACTGTCTTGCAGTCGTTATGTTTGACATGCACATTCTCTTTCGCCACATCTCGAATATACCATTTCCAACAACCGGACGCTTTCTGCTGCCACCGCGTGGTGGCACAACTGCGTCACGCGGGCGCAAGATGACTGGAAAATGATCGCTTTCGCGTAAGTCATCAGAGACTTCAAACGTAAAACTTGCGGCCACTTCCGACGAGCAAACGAAAAAATCCAGGACCTACTCCTGCACCCGCCCCTGTTGCCAACGAACAAATGTCGGAGTCCCGTCCTGCACAATCGTAAAGCCACAGTTCTGAATAGCGTCAGCTAACCTACGGCCTCGAGTATCAGCATGCAATGATCCCCAGTCATAGTGGTGAGTGTTGAAATCACCACCTATGACTACAGGTGTAGGGAATTGGCCAAACCAATATGTCTACTCCGCGGTCGTTGGGCTCCCCGTAGCATGCAAAAACACAACAGTAGCCCAACGACCACACATCCAGACTTTCAACGCAACTGCATCCACACCCGGTATATTGCGCCCGATGGTAATTTGCAAATACGAAACCGACCACTTAACAAATACACCGACCTTCAAACCTGAAATAAATGAAGTCTGCCTTCCAGGTTGCAGCATCAAAACCGCGCATATTAACTGCTTCTTGAATCCCCAGTATGCTCGCATGCTCTAACAGATGTTCAACCACACCTAACGTCCCCAAAACCCCACGAGCATTCCATGTTACAATGCTGTAGTTACTGAACACTTAGGTTAGGACCCCCCCCCCCCCACCCCGCTCCGACTCTCTGCCGACAACTCAGTACATAAATACCTTGGCTGTCATCTATTTCACTGAATTCTTGCAGACACGGGTAACTTATTGTTTCCGTTTCACAATTAAATCGAAGTGGTACATTGTAATTGTAACTTATCTAAAATAAAGAAAGTATAATATCATTGTCTACTAAACTGTTTATGGGGAAGAAAATCAGTGCAAGGTTACCGTTCCTTGAATAAAAAAAAAAAAAAAAAATAAAAACCAGAAAAATAATCTAGATAAACCTAAACTAAACGAAACTAACTTAATCGTGCTCAGTTGTTTTACAGTCAAATGAATACAACGGCCACTTTATTGGAGTATAATTAATCAGCGACCATTAATTATACCAAAGTTTCTTTAGGTTGTTCAAGAAACGATTTACACTTATATTTTCATAAGGAGCTCACAATCAATACTTACACTAAAGCTAAACCATAAAATGACCAAAGGGGTGATATCGTACAGAAACCCCAGAAGGGTAAAGGGACCCATCAAGTTTTGCCATTGAAAGTAGTGATATCAGAGTCAAAATGTCTACTACCAAGTTTTCCGTTCGAACCCTGATCACTCAATCTTAAATAAAACCTCGGTGTTGTCGGTTTAGCTTGAGTGATCACGGTTCGTACCACAAACTTGATGGCAGCCATATTGTCTCTGATATCACTACTTTGTATGGCAAAACTTGATGGGTCCCTTTACTCTTATGGGGTTTTGTATGGCGCTCATGTGTTGATGCTGTGTGTCTGCTGTATGTTGTGATAATTTGAATTATGTTAGAGGAGGGTGCGGCCTTGGGCCAGGGCTTCTAATAAAAGCGTTAAACTGTTAAACCGTTTTGACTTTTGGATTTCAGGTATTAAGCAAAAAAAAAACGAAGCCGAGTTTTAGCTAAAAGCGGACAACTTCAGACCAAACGACGATAGTTTGTAAATTTCGAGACCCATTTGTTTCGTAGATACTAATCTACCCCAAAACAAAACTTCCAGAGCGGAGTTGAATTTGGTTGTTGTTTGTTTGTTTATCATGATCACGAACTCAAACTGGGTTATCTGCCCCACGACGAAGAATTGTTTTAAAGTGGGCGGAAACAATCACTGCATGAGCGAGCATCGACACCTCGGTAAGTGAACGAAAATTACTTGCAACAACTTTGTGATGCGCAGCACCGAGGTCAATTGTGAATTGTTTCAAAGTTGGCGGGAACAACTTGCTTACTGAATGCTAACTTTTTCAGTGATGGTTTTTTTTTTTAGTAGTGAGGCAAGCACAGACATGCGACTTTTCGGGGTTCTACTCAAATCTCGGTGGAAAAGTCCTGTTAACACTGTCACACTGAACAAAGATGAGAGGGATGTGGCAAGTAAACGACTTTTCGAGAAGGGGAGATGACGCTGGGGGGAAGGGGAAGTCCCGTACTTATACATCGGACGAAATATTCATATGTCAGTGTACGGAAGTCGGGTCAGAGTCACACCAGGTTGCATTGTTGAGGAGTAAAATTAAAGGAAGGGTAACAGTTAAATATTGCAAATGCGATTCATTTTCCTAAGAAGACCAAACACAGGTAGAGGCTGACACCAGGAAATTCAATACAGCATGCACGGTTCCAGTTGCCAGATCAAGATTATGATTTATGGGTATTTGAATTTGAATTTATTGAACAAGGGCCTTGACCTTTCGTCATGCCCCCTACAAAAAAAAAATTACAAACCAAGACCAAAACAAAATCACCTGATTAACAGATGAGACTTTCACAATTGAACAATCGAAAATTCGCAATCGTTAACACACTGTTGGACTTTCCACCTTGGCAAAAGTGTACGTGCACTACTGCTTTTTGCGTTGAATTCAAGTGAGCCAAGTAAAATGAGCCTTTTGGCATTCAACAACATTGCTTATTGCGCACGTTTTGTGCGTTTCCATTTGATCGGTGTGATTACTTTGGCGTTTCATATCAAGATGTAAAAGGGAGAAAAAATTAACCGCAAATTTTATATTTTATATATTTTTTTTTTATTTTAGCTTCAGTTCAATTTAAACAAACCCAAATTTTTACTTACGGGTCACCGTGCCACTGCCTACTCGCCTACTACTGGTTCCTTATTGTAAACTTTTTTTTTATGTTCATCTTCTGTTGTGGCCAAAGATGGCGCTGGATCTCTGCCTTTAAGATAAATTCAGCTTCATGGGTAGCCTAACTGAAGTTACGTATACTGAATCAGCAAATGGAATGTCACCAGGTTATACATATATCCATAAATGCTAAGTTTCAACTTTCCGTGCAACTGGTAACATTTTGTTTCCGTACAATTAGCAGTAGATGGTTTACCCGTAGTTAGAGTAAGCATCAATGTTGTTCCCACTTTTTTTCATAGTAAAAAGCAGCTGTGTCAGTAAGC
This sequence comes from Lithobius niger, assembly GCA_023313725.1. NCBI lineage: Eukaryota > Metazoa > Arthropoda > Chilopoda > Lithobiomorpha > Lithobiidae > Lithobius > Lithobius niger. Next base: position 54,299 of record JAHWFP010092785.1, on the reverse strand, counting down.
GTGACTTTTATTGTGACGTGAACAAAGCAAGCCCAACAACTTGCCCTCACACCAAATAATTTGCACCCTGAATCTTCGGGCACAATACGTCAATGTATACAATAAGCGTCATGTCAGCGAAGTAGCTGGACCTAAATAATATTCATGAAAAAGTTTACTTAAAGTAGCTTTCAATTTTGCAACGTAGTAATGGGGCTTGTGGTGTTCATGACTATCGACTGTTTACATGCAATAAAATAAGATACAAATTTGTTGTCTTAATAAGGTACATACTTTTTTCAACATTGGCCACCATAGCTCCCAGTTTGGGCCTTCCGGTTTTAAATGGTGGGTGGTTAATAAAATCTCCCCATCAAACACGAGCCTTTCAGCCATTTGAATCGCGCATTGTTATTTGTTCACAAATACTAGGGAACACCCGAACACAAGCAGGCGGACAATTGCCTTTGAATTAATGGACGACACACTGGCACGTCGTGTCAAAAGAGGGACACACTTTCAGAAAACAAGCGCCAGCTTGTATCTTAATTTTTGCTGAATGCATTTTCAGAAGATTGCACTTATTACCTACGATCGAACCTCCGTAGCATACCAGGACTGATGACATGGAATCGAGAGTCCATTTTTGAATTTATAGGTTGGTGGTTCAAGTCCCTGCTCAGATACACGATTTCGTTAAGGGGATAATTAGCATGTAATTTTGTTTGTTGTTGTTCCTTCCAGTGCGTCGTTCGCCGCTCAGTAACATGTTAAAGAAAATCCCACGCATGCTGAAAGGAAAAATTACAGAAGAAGCAAAAGAATCATGCTATGAACATGTTGGTCCCATTTCTGCACACCAACGTGCAACTATTGGGTTTATGACGAATTTGTGAAGAGAGCTATCGTGATTTGATGTTTAGTAACATGACATTTTAGGTGCCATTCCTGAGTACTAAGATAATGCAGATGGATTCCTGCATCAACATTGCACTGGTATAGGTGAGTTATACACCCTAGATATTTTTATTCTTATGCCAAATTTATTCCTAAGTTACACGTCTGATGAGATGGTTATCAAATCAGGTTGCTTCTTGGTTAGCTTCGGTTTTAATTCAGTTTTGGAAAGTAACTCATAATTTTGGTTTCGGTGAGGTGGTGGGGTGAGGTGGGGGAAAACAGTCGATATCTTTCCTTTAAAGTTGCGGTACAGAAGGATGACACTTAACTCTAATGTATAATACACTTTCTAAATTAAATATACTTCCAAGCATAGTGGCGTCTGACAGCTTCGTGTTAAACTACCAAAAAAAGGTCCCCTAGGGAGGAAATGTTGCACTTAAATGCACTATGAGGTGGGCCCGGGGGACTGGCGGATAGCACGACCATCTCTTTCCGCAGGTCCTGGTTTGATTCTGGCCTTAGGAAACCCCTTCTGCACCTGAAGCATTTTCGGAATGATAAGAGCCCCGTGGGGTCTCGTGCTCATGTCAAATTTGATATTTGAATGATCATGGGATTTTCCGCTTGCATTTCCGGCTAAATATTGTCCCCATCGTCCTCTACTCATCTTCATGACGAAGGGTTACCCAGGCATCATAGTTGACGGAGGGCAACCTGCACCATTATTGAAAAGATAGATCCGATAGCAACATATCAAATCAGCCTTGAACCAGTTACAGTGATATACTAGCAGTTGGGTTTTTCTTTTTTGGGGGCTCGGGGGGGGGGGGGATTTGTTATGTTTTTGTATCTTTAAAACTGCCCTCACATGTTGTAAACTTTTTGTTTCACTATCTGACAGCAGTGTTCGAAAACCGTAGCTGGCGGAGCATTCTGTCAAGCTTTAGCTGACTTTAAATGCTCTCAAACCTTGAGTGGTTGAGTTGGCTGCTCGCAAGTTTCAAAATATTCTTGTTCCTTTTAAACTTTCAAAACTGTTTTTTTTTTAAACTGAAAATGGTGACAACTTGTTTAAGAAAGGAATTCTTGAAAAGTACATTGCAAAAGATGCTTGGTTTACAATTTTTATTGCTGGTGTTCTATGGACTGACATGCTCTACACTCTATACGAGAAGACATGTTCTCATTTCAATCAAAATTGGATGAGGCGAAGAAGTAGATCGTTAGGTTAGGGACGTCTTTTTGGTGTAGTTACACTATACGTAATGTAGGAGGTGAGTTATTTTGAATAATTTGCATGTCCTGTGTAGAAGTTGTTCCCAGAATCCCAACTCAGGTTCCCAGCTGGAAAATCGAGCAACAAGGAAGAACAATTGGTGCTTATATTGATACAAAATGCTGGGTACAAGTTCGATCATTAAAACCCTTTAGGCTGTTCCCCCTCGTATAGACCCTCACGTTTTCAATTTCACGTAGTGACAGCTTAATGTAATATCTAATGAAATTAAAAACCATTACCCTTCCTTTCATTCGATTCATGACAAAGATGTAATGAAACGACAGCAAATGGGTTTTGAGTTTTGTGGCAGTAGGCTGAGAAGGCTGCAAGAGGTTTTCAGGACAGGGAGATCCGTCACTAAAGAGGATAACTAACTTTGTATTATTACTGAAGCGTTAACTAAAGATAACATACGAAGAAAAGAAATAAGCTGTAAAATATTAGTAACAAATGAAACAAACAATGTTGTCTCCATTGACTTGCTTCTGTTATGGAACATTTGGCTTATACTTCGTACAGCAAATAGATCGAAATATTATCATAAAAATGTTGTTAATAGAAGGCAGAAAAAAAAGGACAGTTTAAGGTATAAGCAAAGATAAATGGAACAGTGTAATGGAACGACGCTAGAAAACAGCAACGAATTTAGTTAGAGTGTAAATGAACTAGCACACAACATAGTGACAGATTGCGAAATGAAGACTTGATCATGCATAGACCCAAAGCATTAATATACATTATGCGATACTGAAATGAAGCTATAGTTCTTTTCATTAGCTTAAAACATTAAGGTAGCAGGTCAGCCTAACCTTTCGAGATTAAAACTAAATCTGCTACGACTTTTACCAAGTAAATAAATGCAGAAGAAAACCTATTTCCTTTGTCGTAATTAGCCTTCTAAAGTCCTACGATTACATTCAGGCACTTTTAAGTTCTATTTCTGCAAGAGTAATAAATTTCATCTCCCTTATTCTCAGTTCTTTCTGCTACCTAGGCTATAATACGTTTTTAACACATCGCCATATTTTGAAAATATTTCGTAAAGTTAAAGGAATCTATACTGACTATCTTCCGTATACAGTTCTACTGTTTTAGTGAGACTAAGTCTCATTAAAAACAGGTGTAATCTCAACTAGGCATGAACAGTCTTCTTTCACTAAAGAGGTGCACTAAAGACTGGTGGCAAAAGATAGAAAGAACGTTCAACGAACCAGAGGAAGGCGTTCTCCTCACGACAGGGGGAATTCTGAGTGAGCTAGAGCCTAAAAAGACAAGACATGGGACAAACAATTAACTCCACAATTGGACCAACACTAAACTAGAATCATGTTATTTACTTTGCACGATACGTCTATATACTAACAACGTGTTACATTTAGAACTAACGAAACGGTTAATGACGATGCTAATTAAGTTTTATGGTGAATGTATAATATATGTATTGCAACAACCATTGGATGTAATGTCTTGAATATTGTGTGCTCTGCTTGCATTTACTTTAAATTGAATAAAAATTTTAATACTAGTTTAATTAAAATAATGTTCACTCATTACTATGATTTAAACAACAGTTTCATACCCTGCTAATAATACGTTGTCACTCATTGAGCAGTCAAGCCTGTTGACAGTGTGTTTAAATCTGAATATACGGCAAAAGTAGTTGATATTGCACCTGCGACCGATACAATCAGTAGGTAAATTTTTGGCAATGAACACCCTGTAAACTTTGAATCGAAAACGGTTTTCTTAAATTAAATGGTTTGGCAGCTGTTCAAGACGACAAGAATTCCTTGAGCACATCAAGTTTTGATAAATTCATCAGATGGTAATTCAACCAATAATGGTTCTCTAACAGAATGGTGAAAGTGAGTACGTACATTTTCAGTAGGACCAGGAAAAATCATAAATGTTTGCTGAATTATGGTTACCGCTCCCTAATCAATCAATCAATCAATCAATCAATCAATCAATAAATACAAAGGTTGCAATAAGTACTATGGTTACAAATGTGAACACTGGTGCTCACTTTTCTGAAAACCCAAACTGCCTCCAAGTCCACTAGCTGTGCCTCTCAAGAAGACATCTGTGCTCTTCAAGGGTGAAAGAGCCAAATTTTCTAAAATTGTTTTCGTTGCCTGCTATGTAAACGAAATGAAACAAACAGCACACGAAGGCTCCATGCCACAAAGATAAGTTCCGTTGTTTCTTCTCTCTCTCTACAAAGACTGTAGAGTTTTCAGCTATTTGTTTAGTATTGCTACTAATAAAACAATAATTAAGTATGATCTTCATCTTGACAGCCGATCATGTCTTGTATCGAAAAATCAAAACTTTTCTCAGTGTGTGGAACGTTTCATGCATGGGTTTACATTTATTATACAGAATGTATATAATATGACCAAATGCGAACTAAAGCCTGTTGAGAGAGTCAAGTAAAGGATCTGCTTCAACTATATAATAATAATATTGTTAGTAATGAACATAATCTTTAGAAAAGTTCTCCCACCACTCAGGAGAAATAGAACAGTGCTAACATTATCAACAGCTGTTAATTGATATGGAACGTTAGCAGTCATTGTGATAATGTAGAGTGGTTAAGTGCACTGTCGGTCCAAGCCAAAGACACGGGTTCAATTCACGGACTAATAATAAAACGTGACTTGACTTTTTTCACCACAATTGCTGCTCACGTGACATTCTTGGCTGTTCACAATGTTGGGTCCGCTGATGTTTCTTCTTTTATACAGCCTGTCAATTATCAAATATCACTTTTTGGCAATTCAAGGCATGAAACGTTTACTCGGCTTCGCACAAAAAAAAAAAAAAACTGGTGAAATACATGGACAGCATCAAGCAGAACACACTAAGAAATCAGCGTAGTTTCCGTTTCATGTAATGAACTACTTCTACAAAAACGGCAGAATCTTTCGGAATACCAGGAAACGCATTCCTAGAGAATATTTAGCCACACGCCTATGCATGGAAAATATCTAAAACGTTCTAATAAAGGTTTCAACAATGTACCAATAATGAAGAGCTTTCATTGTGTAAGGTTAGAGCAGGCATGGGTAACCCCCGACCCCACCGCACCCTCAAATACGCTGTCACATCCGGCACATGGTGTGTCATCTACACTAAATTAATTGAGATATTAGACTCTGCCATTCACAAAGGAACGCGCTCACTTTCTGACATAACCACTGAGCAAAAACAGTTATAGTTCCCTGGAATTGGAATTCAAATTATAGTTCGTTGCGTTCGAGTGAACTCTAATCCTTTTTTATTCGTGTGCCTTCACAGCTGTGAGTATGGGGATACGAGCTCTAATGTTTTTTTTTTCCTAAACGGCAAAGCCGTTTTTAGTTCAGTTATTAGATTCTGGCATTCACAAACGAACTATTAGAAGACCAAAAAACGTCACCTATATATTTTTTCATAGCTTAGGGTAACTGTTGATTTAAAAAAAAAAGTTACATATTAAATAGTTGCTTACCGAGTGCTTATTTAAGGGCTTGGCCCCTCTTACCATTACTTTTTTCTAGGTCTGGCCCATACGCGAAAAAGGTTGCTCTTCCCTGGGTTACAGCCGTAACCATGGAAACTAAAGTTATTTAAAGTTACATTCCTTCCTACCCTACATCCACCAGTTGTCAGTTCTCGCATGTGGCTGTTGTAATGTTTTGCGGGATTTAACAGTTATACCACGTCACTTCCGCTTGCTTCTTCACGCGACCCAGCATTACACGTGCGATAAGAAAACATCAATAGCAGACGAAACGAGGGTCACGTGATAGCATGAACGCTAAAATTGCGTTCTCATAAACCGGAAACCATAATACTTCACGGTTAACGTATTAAAGTAGATCCAACACTTAAACTATAAATTGCGTGGGATGCTGGGAATATGCTCCCCAATATTCAACCGAAAATATCCTTTAAAATGGATTTTAGCAAGGAAATGATTAACGGGTAGATAAATAAACCATTGTGACTGTACTGGAAATGATTTGTCAAGAAATGTTAATAGGAATCTTGGTTGAAAAGGATGGTTTTTGTTTTTGTTTTTTAAAATGCAGTGGCAAGATACACGAGAAATCCAATTGCTACCGTGCAAACAATGAATTCAGTGTAAAGCAGCTGGAAGTGTATTAATGAGCTATTAAAATCACAGAGCCTATCAGCCCCAGCAACCTACAAAATTACAAAAGTACCTAGTTATTCTACATACCCAAGCAGTAGCCTACTAATGTTAAACTGAGAATCCCCAACAATCAAAGTATAAACAAGCTGTACCCACGCAGAGCAGCTGCGCACTAGCTATCATAAACCGAAACAAACCGAACCACTGCTGTCACAACCCGAACACACACCCCTGATAAGCCCCTCCCCAGCGAACACCCACCACAACACGCACAGCTATTACAAACCGAAACCAACACGCCGCTAGACGGCAGTAACCACTCCCGCATTATTCCTCCGTGCATTACCACTTCGTTAAGAGAAATATATATAAATAAATTCATTTGTGTGTTGTACCTTCGCTTGTTGGAAGTAAGAGGTAGACAGAACTAGACAGCGATAAATGACTAGAGCTGATGCAGCCTGTCATTTGGTGGCAGCCCCCCTTTAATACGGCAAAGGTATGTTCCAAATTTGGTACAGTGATTCAGAATACTTCACCCTTTGATCTTTATTTGGCCTAACGGTTAGTTTAAATTGACTTTAGAGGTGTGGTATCGTCCTCGGCCATTCATTAGTTGACTTAAGCTGTTATACGCAATCTTGACGAAGCCAGTAGTAGAATCTAGAAGGCCGTGAGTAAGGCGGCGTCGTTGCCCTCAAAATACAGGCGAAGTGTGACTTCGATTTTATACGCATTTGACTTAATTTTCGATTTCATAGAGAACAAAATCTTGACCAAATACTAAATTGTCGTATGAAGTAACAGTATAAAATGGGTAACTCTTTTTAAATGTTGATATGTATGAGGTTCAGTGATTTGTTTTTATAAACTTGATAGATCGCAGCCACTTTTGCAGATCTGTCTGAAAATAGACTCGACCTCATCACTAAGTCAATGAAGAGTGGGGCACAGTTTACAAGACAAGGCCAAAAAAAGACCAGAAAAGTAAATATAGATGGCGAACGTCAACGCACGACGATTGCAAGTTATATTAATCTAAGAAAAACGTTCTGAGAAGAACCAGTGATCATGGCATCTAAAAATGGATCAAACAAGATTAAGAAGATTCTGCATTTCGCTATATAACCGAAAATATCTCCAATTCAGCTTGTTAATGAAACTGTTTTTGTTAATGAAACTTTGTTTAGGCGCTTTGACTTTACTTCAACATACCACAGCTTACCTAAATATTACGGAAGTATCGATATCGTAACTCTTTGTGTGTTCCAATTTGTTACAAGGCCGTCTGAGAGAGAAGCTGCAGATCTCGTTGTGATGCTTCCCTGGTGAATTGAGTGGACAAAGATGCTGATGATTGATTAATGATGATGATTTAATCTGATTTAGTTGCATCCCAAGAACCATGCTCTGGCTTGAGCCATGTTACTGCAACTCGTTACTAAGAGAAGTGACCTGAGGGGCTTTCCAGAGAGACGAGTTCTGGTGCAGGCAGGAGGCCCAGGTTAGTGTCATGGCAACAGCCTGGGGAAAAGCAACCATGGCATCGCTTCCCGAAACCGGATCCGTTCATTCAACATAACCAGATTCTTATTTCACCAAAGCAACACTAAAAGCATAACTTTCTGGCACGCATAAAACTGACGTGGAGTTGGAAGGTGGAAGAGGGAACTTCTTCCCCAGTCGGCCTTTGCTTAAACAAACAAAATTCGTTCCTCACTTCACAGTCGTTTCAAAGCTGATGTTTGGAAGAAAGGATTAGTTTGGACGTGCCAAATGTCTCACACGTACTTTTTAGGTAAAAACATACGCAACATAACGGAGGTTAGCCACGAAAGTAATTTCAACCACTCGTTCGAAAACTGGCCGCATGGGGATGCTACCCTGAAGAAGAGACGGAGTATGGAGTAATGTTAACATGGACACTCCAGCGTCACTTCCCTCATGCCACTCCTGAGCCAACTGAATTCACAGTGGAAAGACAGATTAGAACATGAATCTTCCTTCAGGTTGAAATAAAAAAAACGAAGGCAAAAGATGAACATAAATTGTTTGTTAACTGTTTTGGTTCGTTGCCTCGTCCTTTTCGGGTAGATTTACGCGCCCATCTTACAATGCAATGTCAAAGCTATAAAATAAACATAGCGTCGTTTTTGCTCTGCTAACTCGTAACAAAAGTCAGTAATGAGAGTTCAGAAACTGTTTCTTCTGGAGAAATTCTTGACCTTATTGTCATACATTAACACAACTACAGTCATTGGACTCAACATAACGTAAATAGCATCCAGGTAGCGTGGTGACATCTAGTGACACTTTCGCCAACTCACTTTGGCTTCTAGTTGCGAAAATGGCTGCACGGTTGCATAGGCAACGTTTATAAAGTTGATTCTGGCTCACAAGCGTGACGCTCGGCGCGAGAAAGAAGAGCTTTTCCTATGCTCAACGCTTGCGCGCGAACATGTATTATTGCATAAAGCGCGTGTTTTGATGTTTCCATCCTCCAGCTAATATCAACTTGATGCTGATACTCACGCGCCACGCGACGCTCAAACACGTAGCTTGGTCGGTTTGCATGCTGAGATGAGCACGTGTAAACCTCAGGCACTATTCGATTTTGTCTGGAGCTGGGCGGTTGAAACGCACTGCCAAATAATGTTGTGGAAGTTAATGAATGTTGTCACTTTTTAAACACCGACTTCGAGGTGTCAACCTTGACATATTTTGCATTGTGTTGTGCCACATTTTATTTTTATTTATTTAGTTTTTATTTGCCCCTCATCCGTGTATAGACCAGGATTTGTCAGACCTATTGTATTTCTTTCTTTTTTTTTGGGGGGGGGGGGGGGCTTCGTGTAAGGGACTTGCTTGTCTGGCCTAGCAGTTGCCTTTTCTGTGATATTCTTTGTTGGCATAAATGTAAATTAATTAATTAATTAATTAATAGGGAAATAATAATAATAATAATATTTATTGCGATTGCAACGGGTCAGGCAGGGACTGGGGAATCACTAACAGCCAGCCACAATTACATGTAAATACAGTGTACATAAAACGGCCAAGGAATGATAATGGTAAGAGGTTTGGTTTACACGAATGCCTTACCACCAAGGTTAGACCTGCCAGGGACTCCAAGGCCCCCGATGGCATCGCCAAACGTGCAGGACATGGGAAGGGTGTGAAAAGAGTTAAAAGGCCCAAAATGATGCTGTACAATTAAAAAGTATAAACATTGCTAAAAAATTGTATGCTACGGTGAATACTAAAAACTAAAGCACCAGATAGTGGGATTTGTCATCACTTAAAAACACAATAAATAAATAAAAATATAATAATCAGTTGAGCCCGAAGGACAACAAGACAGGCAGGGCTTCAGGCCACTAACGCCGTTTCTGAAGATGGTTATGTTAGTATACTCGTTTTAGAAATTTATGGAGGGGTTGCCTGGTGACCAAGCGTCTGAAGGCAGAGACGGAGGGTGCAGACACTGTGTCCTCACCAAGCGAGTTCCATGGCTCGATCACTCGATGAGCGAAGAAGTTTTTTCTAATCTCAGTATGTGGGATACCACCAGAAAGCTTTAGGGAGTGGCCTCGAGTACGGGTAGACGTTGAAGAATCAAAAAGTTGAACGTCGACAGACAACAAACCCCTAATAATTTTAAAAGTCAGAATTAAATCAGTCCAGAGACGGCGTACCGCCAAGGACTGTAGGCCAAGCCGGGACAGGCGATCAACATGAGAGACCTCCCGGAGACCAGGTATACTACGTGTGAATTGTCGTTGCACCGCCTCAATACAATCAATGTCTTTAAGGAGGTGCGGAGACCAAACTGGGCTTGCGTACTCCAGTATTGGACGAACGTAGACCTTAAAGGCCCAGACCAGATTAGTAACAGAAGATTTTGCGAAGCAACGTTTCACAAAAGCCAGACGGTGATATGCCAGCGCAGAGACCTTCGTGCAATGTAGAGATGATTTAAGATGCTTGGTCAAGCAAACACCAAGGTCTTTCACCGTGGTCAAGGAATTTAATGGATGAGAATCCAAATGGTAAAGAAAGTCAGGGTTGGAATCAACGACATGTAGAAAACCACATTTACCCTATAATAAAGGGAGCTGCCAAGTCGTGGACCAATTAAATATTGTGTCGATGTTTGATTGTAAAAAAAAAAAACCCTCTTGGAAATTAATAATTTGTGAACTTGATTTGACGTCCTCCGCAAATTTAAAGCAAGGTATGTCGTCCCAAACAGTTGTTGGCTTCAGATCATTAATGTATATCACAAACAACAGTGGCCCCAGTACGGAACTCTGTGGAACCACACTTATGACCCTTGACCTCGAAGATTTAGTAGATCCAATGACAACTGATTGTGTTCGATTGGACAAGAAGTCCCCGATTAAAGCCAGCAAATTTCCATCAATGCCATTACTAGATAGTTTAAAGAGTAGCTTTGAGTGTACCACGGACTCAAATGCTTTCTTAAAATCGAAATAGGTAATATCCGTAGGTACCCCAAATCAAGTGCATTAGTCCAGTGATCAAGTGCCAATAATAGTCGAAGTGTCGCCGACCGGCCCGGCAAAAAACCGGACTGGTCATGATCCCACAGATTGCACTGTGACACGAAATACATTAGATTGTCCCGTACTAAGCTCTTCAAGACTTTACATGGGACCACAGTAAGTGCAATCGGGCGGTATAGATGGATTAGACGCGTCACCACTCTTAAAAACTGGTACAATATTTGCAGTATGCCACATGGACGGTAGAGTGTGTGAAGAAAAAGATAACTTAAAAATAATGGTTAGAGCTGGTGAAATAGCCTTGCTGATTTCTTTATAACAGAAAGCCGAGAAGACGTCCGGACCAATCGAATGGCTAGGCTTAATTATTGACAAAACCCCCATGACTTGTGTACATGTAACCTTCAAATTACAAAGTCGTTCACCTTTTGCACCCATATGTTCAGACCCGTGTAGAACTGGAAGAACATTATTGTCATGAACCGAGTTTGAGACAAAGGCTTGATTTAAAATGTCAGCCTTCTCCAGGTCTCCCGTGATAAAATCGCCGTTGATGTTGAACTAGCTTGATGTACTAGCTTTGTAGGCCTGCCATGCCAACAACTTTTGCTTACCTATTTTCTTTTAAAGAAGATGGCAGGGATGGTGCCGACTTTAATTTCCGAACATGGACATTTTTACTTCTACAAGTCACAACTGTGACGAATAAATTGGTAAAAAGCAGTCGACGCACATTCAACATCATGGCAGGATGTAGTAATAAGAGTAGGCCAATCCACTCCCGATGGGCGTCTCCGAAGTTCATCAAAATCAATAAGTGCAGTTTACTTTGAACTTGATCATGTCATGGTCACTTGTACCCAGACTAGGTAATGGGTGTATGTAATATATAAGTCGGTCATTCTCGGTAAAGATAAGATCCAGGATATTTGTTCCTCTAGTAGGGAAGTCAACAAGTTGACGCATGACTAAACATGCGGTTTTGAATAGAAAATCACGATGGGGCCGGTCCGTAGCGGTACACGTCGGTCAGTCAACAGAAGAGAGGTTGTAATCACCCAAAATAATGTTTGAGTAAGTTGGATTGAAAGAGTTTATCAAGTAATGACACATAGATTCAATGGCTACATCGCAATGGCTATTCGGCAAACAGCCCAAGAAAAAATTTAGATTATGGAGGGGGCAGCAGACAGAAATGGTGGCATCAACTGAATACGGCAGTTCCGTCGACGCCACAAGAAACAAAAAGGCGGTGTAGTAAAATCTTGAATGCGCCAAAAGAAAAAAAAAGCAGCAGAATGTGTTAAGTGCTGTAGCATCTTCCCAAATGGCAACGGCCCTTGTAGAGCGTGAAGATGTGATACTTGGATGGAAATAGCGACCAGCATGTAAGCAAGCCAAGCGCACACGATTCACAAACTCAACAACCCCGCGCGGCGACTTCTCTTACCATAACACTTTGGTCCCAAAAAATTCGGCTCCCGACAGTTCTGTCCCAAAGTTACAGATAATACGACAATTCGGCTCTGTTTTAAATACACCCGCACGAAATTTCTCATGCAAAAAAAAAAAAATAATAAAGAAATAAACTCGCCAGATTGATGTGACTTGGCTCACGTAAATTGTTGCGTGGTAAAAAAGAACGTGGCTAAAAAGGTGGTACTACTTCGCGCAGGAAGGGTAAACATCCTAAAGCCTTCACAATCAGAACTGCCGGAAAGCTACTACCGGAGTGTACTATCCTTGACCATTAAATTAAAGACTTGCCTTGTGAGAACAAGATGCACTAATCTGAGAAAGAAAGAAAAATCACCTGCCCCAACTGGGACTCGAACCCAGGGCTTCCCGCTGTCTAGGCCGGGCGATCTATCCAATATGCTACATGGGCGGATACTGGATACAGGCTCCAGCCGAGCTAAGTAGCTGTTCAGTCTTTCTCAGTGATGACCTTGAGGTCACAAACAGTAGCGTAGTGGTTACAGCGCCCGGCCTAGACAGCGGGAAGACCTAAGTTCGAGTCCCATACGGGGCAGTTGTCTATTCTTTTTTTCTCACATTAGTGTATCTTGTTCTCACAATGCCAGTCTTTAATACATACTGTTTTCTTCGTTTACCCTTTAACAGGTTATTTATTCTTTATTTATCCTTGACCAGAAACCTTGGTCAGTAGCCTACAACCTTGGTTAGAAAACAATTCCTTAATTTGTAAACGCTCACAACGTTAGATTTTAGTATATTTTTTACAAATATTTTAACATAACTTGGATCAAATTGTCGTAGAAAACTAGAACGTGGATTTAATCTCATTACCTCAATCCTTTGTTTCTCTTTTAAACGCTGTGTCCACCCAGGATCACTGCTTCACTGCAAGGTCTTCCTCGTGAAAAACATATTGTTTAGCAGTCCAAAGTTAGGTTTAACTGTTTTTATTTAGTTCTTCTCTCGATGTCGTCCGGCTGGCCAGTCGCATCATGCATAATTCGCTTGTTATGATACATGCTGTTCGGGTTGAACTTATTTAAGTGTAAAAATAATATAAATGAATGTTAATACATTGCTATAGCATTGAAATATACTGCGATGAAGTTCTATTCGAAGTAACTAAATCTTACCACATTCCAGCTTCTAACAACATTGTGCGGTCATTTTTGACACAAGAAAGACATAACGGAGGGAAAAAACCCGGAGGAAGGCGTAAACGATGTGGCTAGTCAACTATAATTTACATGCAATCCAACTTTAACACAACAGAGTACACAAGACCACCTCACTATTACAACGAGCTGAAATCAAGACACGCGCTAGCGTGTCGCCACCAAGTTGTTGTTTCATTGTTGTTGTTGGCTGAAGGCGGCAAGCGTAAGGACGTGTCTTTATCTGAAGCAAAAGTTCATAGACTACAACGAGTAGCTGGATAAAATACTTGCATGCGACAAAAACGGCTGTAAATCTGTTGGACAATCAGGCATTATGTCCCTTTAATGTAGGGCAAACGGTTTTGGTTCGTTGGACGACTCTTTCTAGGAAAAAAATTGCTACCAAACATCGTTGATAATGTGTTGGCTAGCTAACTAGCTACTAACGGCCCGGAAGTCATGTTAATTTCCATAGATTTTAAGAAGCCGATTGTGAACGACTCAGAAGACCTTTCGAAATGCTGCGAGCATTGGGCGACATTAATAATCTCTACATGCCTTTGGTGGTTTGGGAATGGAAGGTCCTTGGGTTAGTGAGCTATAACTCGTTGAGGGTCTATGGATTGTTAAAGTATTTTTCGTAACCCTAAAAGTATTGTTCGGTATTGTTAAAAGCATTGAGTCGGTCGCGTATCTCGTGTGTTAAAAACAGATGCAAACCTATTTACGTTGCCTTTTGGACTTATATGTCAGACTTCCTGAGTGGGGAATCGAAGTCCAAAAGGCAACGTAAATAGGTTTGCATCTGTATTTATTTAACTTGTAAGCCTTTGGCTTTCCTGTCTTAATCTCGTGTATTTGTAGGTGCATGTTAAGCGCTGGTCGGTTTACCGGAAATGACGTACTGTATGCTGCACATCGGCGTACAGTAACTTCTAGTAAGTTAAATAATTTAACTACTTCTTTGTTATCACTAAAGAAAATTTGCCATACTCATAAACAAACAGTCAACAAACAACCAACATGAGTATTATTTATCTGAAATGTGTAGAATTAATACTTGGCTCCTTTTTTCGAGTAATTAGCTATTTTTAGTTTGCATTAAAGGAAATTATTCGACTAAAAAATAAAAAAATTATAAAACCAACAATCATAAAATCACTTATCACAACAACTGATACCTAAACAAGAATCATTGTTGAAAATAACCAAGTGTGAAGCTTCAATAAAACCTGGCAACTAAAAACGTACAGAAACCACCAAATGACCTGCTGTCACGCCATATATCTGGCTGGCGGACTCCTCCATACTAAACTTAAGTTGCATTGTTATTGGAAAATAACAAAATCCGTCAGACCCATCAACAAACAACATTAGAAAATAAATACCAACTCGTTTGATTCATAATGTAAGGTTGAACTGATCCGAAGTCAGCAAAGGAACACAAATAAACTTTCCTGCAAGGTTTCGTATACTGCAGTGTTGTTGTACTGTTTAGTCCACGTGAAACCTTACTGCTGTAGTTAAGTGTTTTTACCATTTTATCTGAAATGTGCAATTTTGTAGAATTAAGGCGTGGCTCCTTTCTGCGAGTAATTAGTTATTCCTAGTTTGCGTTTAACGTAAGTATTTCACTTACAAAATCCAAACTCCACAAAATCATAAAATGAAATCAGTTACCAAAAGAACTGATATCTACACAAAGTCAACACCGAAAATGTTGTAAAGTCCAGAAGTAATGTTTCAGCACGGTTACAATCAAAAATTTAAAGAATCCAGAACATCACAAATAACAAAAAATCACGTTAGGCGCAGCTACCAAAAGTCCTGATATCTAAACCATAAACCATATCTACTACGCAATTTTAAAACCTGGCGCATTGCAAGCCTTTCGTTTGGAAGAGCCAAGATGCACAACCAGCATCAAAATAAGCGCTAGTTCATTGTTGTTGTTCTTGTTGCTGTTTCACACGAAGCGAAATAACAACATCAAAGTTGAAGCGATCAATCGGTCACTCCGACAATCAATCTGCGCTCAGTTAAGAAAAACTATTTACGAACTGCAAAACTCAGTAGCAAATCGCGGAGGTTCCGATTTTCGTGACGTCAGGAAGGGTTCACAAATAATACTACGTTTCATACCACACTAAAAGCTATAGTTTACAGTACAACACGCTAGTCTGCAGTAGTTCAACAAAACCCCACCATCTGAGTTGTAAAACTTTATTGTAAGTTAATTCAAACAGAAGATATTGTAACAAAAATCTTTAACATTATTTCGATAAAATTCACTGTATACATATTTATTCGAAAAAAATAAGACATAGTCGAACTATTCAAGTAAAAAAAAAAAAGGCTTGCAATGCGCCAAGTTTTAAAGTTGCGTTGTATGTCTGATGAATGGAAACTTGGCTCGTTTTTGATATCATAGACGTTCAATGGTTCAATGGTTCAAACTTGGCGGGTTTTTTGCTTACAATTTATTGATTTTCGTTTAGATATTAATTAACTCCATCAAACAATTGGAACAGAACATTCCCTTATTTGTAGAAAAACAAATATAGCAAAATACGCCATTATGATGACAGATCGTGTGAAAACTATAATTTTCATCCGAAAAAAAAACGAAGTCCAGTAGCACGGCGTGGCGTTTAATGACTTTTTTTTTGAGTCGGTTAAAAAAGGAAAGTTAAAGCTGTAGAGCCAAATCATCTCAGTCGTTTTCTGAAGCAATGAAGGCCGGTTTGCCAAAAAAAAAAATGTATGTTGAGGATCAAATCTATGAATTTCCTGACGCACAAGCAAGAAATAAAAGTTTCACGTTAAGAAAATTTGGAAGTTAAAGATGCTATCTCACTATATGCGCTAGGTTAACTTAACAATTGCGAAAGCGCGCTTGTACTGTATTAGTTTAGTGATTCCCACTCTCTTTCTAAGTCGCAACGAGCACTCCTAGCTTTGAGGTAGCCTAACAAAGTGAGCACGCACAACTTAACCTAATTACCTAATTTTTTAACGGTTTAAGACATCACGACCAATGTACCAGTTTACGGTTAAGTAGCTTACGCCTTGTATATTTACGGTTTGCTTGTGACTCTACCACAGTTAATCACGTTAATAAGAAGAGAAGACCTAACTCTTATAGTGTATTGTGAATTTGTCCTTTCTCAGGAAATAGGATGTCCATTTATTTCTTTATGTCTACTCTGGTTATATAAACGGGCTACTTTTTTCGGTTATTAGTGGGTCTTGTATGACGGTCACAAATGTGAATGTTGTTTCTTTAAGCTTTGAGTGTTTTAAAAATAAGGTCCTCCCCCCCCCCCCCCTCCCCTGCATGCGCCACTGAACCAGACATCCCAGGTCTTGGGGCTGGGGCGTAGTTTCCCCCGCTTGCTATTTCCCCCCCCCCCCCCCTCCTGGGAGTGACCCAAACATAACCTAATCTAACAGAACGTAACCGAAATACACGGCTCTGAATGTTAAAATTCGGTAAAAAAAAAAATACCTGATGGTGACATAACTGAAAGACCCAAACTGCACACACTACCCTGGAAATTATTTAGTGCCAGTACATTTTTTTTTTTGGGGGGGGGGGGGAGGCAGTTGCCCAACCTTGCTTCCTCCCCCACCTCTCCCTGGTGTGCCACTGAACAGAATGAAACCAAACGTAACAACATAACCGAAGTAAATGCATGTAAACGTGAAAAGGTCGGTAAAAAGAAAAAAAACTGGTGGTGACATAACAACCCAAATTACACAACTACCCTGGCAATCTTTGAGAGGGGTGGGGGAAAGAAGTTTCCGCAGCTTGCTTGCCCCCCCCCCCCTCCCCTTCCCCTGAATGCGCCACCGAACCAAACGTAACGTATTCTAACATACCCCAGGTCTGGTGGTGGGCAAGCAATTGCCACAGCTTGCTTGTCCCTGTCCCCCCCCCCCCATCTGGGTGCGCCAATGATTAAGAAACATGACCTAACATAATACAATACAACCTAAGTTCGTGCCTATGAATGTAAAAAAAAGGTCCGTGGTGACATGGCGGGACACACGCAAATTACATAAATATCTTAATCATACTAATAATTATATAGAAGAGCACCTTTTCAAGCTATCGACACAATTCAACTAACTTTCGATTGCTTTCGTCGTTGTGCTTCAGAAAATCATAACGAAAACTTGCGCAAACGCTTTTTTTCTTTTATAAAATAAGTTTTAAACCACGTTAAAACGCTATTGACAACCGTGGTTAGGCCGCCATAACGCGCGACGATAGGTGCGCATCAAGAAAACCTGATTTCGACCAGAACATTAGTAAACGGAAATTATATCTTTCCCGGGACAATTTTTTTCCAGTATGAAATGCCGTCCGCAGGGGCGCGC
>JAHWFP010092785.1:653-21644 GCA_023313725.1 Lithobius niger | reverse complement strand
GTTGGTACTTGTTCATCATTTGTACCCGAACGAGCATTATGTTCCTGGGTTCAGGCCGAGTACACATTTACTAGCCACAACGTAGAACGTTTAGTATTAACATACTGCCTAGAGTTTTGTAGCTGAACTAATTCACTAGCACGTACTTGCCTAAATCGAAGAGCTTCACGCTTACTTGCATTCAGAAGTTCGCCCTCAACTCGCTGGCTTTCCTGACTAAGCCACAAGTCGTCATCGTCTTTAAACAGTTCCACCACTCCCAGATCGGGTGATATGCGATTGCCCGCCATCGTGGAAGCTTCGAACTGTGAAACACAACAATGGACAAACACGTGCACTAATTAGATTAGATTAGATTAGATTCTTTATTGAGCCAAGAACAAAACTGCGGCCTTCAAGCCATGCGCTCAGTTTAACCTACTTACAAACTAACTTACAGCTAAAGAAAACAAGCCTTACTAACCGAAGACACTTGAAGCACTAACCAACATAACTCTCCCACAACTCGCCCAAAACTCACCCTCCTGACCATTCCCGCCATACATCACTAATGGTAAGGTAGCTAACAAGGATGCACGTAAACATTGTTAGGTAAAGAGCCATTGCTGCTTGACGCCATCGAAAGAGAACGAAAGTATGGTCATAAGATGTTATTACTACCTTACTTTTCTCCCGACCATTGTTGAAACGCTGCTGTATAAATCCCGTATTCGCACGGCTGCAACAATGCTCAACAATTGTTGCACACTTATTTTGCACACTATTAGAATTCTTACAAGTATGACTATCTTTATAAAGCAATTTGCCACTTTGGTTTGCCAGTTTGTGTTTACTAGCAGTGTTACATTCTAAACCTCCAACAATACAAAACAACTGTAACAGCTCTATCGTCGGCATTATTGTTTGAATTTGAATTTGAATTTGAATTTATTAGAGTTTAAAGGCCTAGAAGCCATACACTCTCTCCTAAACTTACGAACTAGACTTAAAACTAACATATTGCACTAGCGTGCCCAGGCAACGCGACATCGCAACGAATCACCCCAATTACCCAGATTCCTGATGCGTACCTGCCGTCGCTGGCCATGTCCACTCAACTCCCAACTACCAAATTAACTACTATTAATTGATTGGCATTATTGTTTGATTCCGAAGCAAACAAGGGAAATAAGATTTTGCCCCGTTAGAATACAGCCAAACTTTAGTAACAATATTCCACGTGTAATGTCCATTCAAAGCGTATTGTTAAAATATCGTTGCTTGGTGGAACGGACTATTGCTCATTCCGAATTTCTCCTTCGGCGAACAAGGCAAATGAGAAATTTCCGTTCGGCGCTGCTACACGAAACGGATATCGGGTAATAAGACAGTTAAGGCATGTGTTTTGGGAAAGTGGGCCGGTGTAAGCGATTTAATGCAAACTTTTGGTAAAGCGACGTTTTCGGAGGTCGCTCTACTAAAAGTGTGCATTAAATCGCTTACCGGTCCATTGTTGCAAAATCCATGCCACAACCATTACTCCGTCTGACATCACTTAAAAACATTTCAGGGAAATGAATCAGAAATCAGGAACTGGCCATCAGGGTGTTCAGCTGAACATGGGCCCTGCACAATACAGAATCAGAAAGCAGAATTGCAGATGAATTTTAACGAAAAGCCCACTAACCCACAAAAAGCCATGAAGCCTATAGAGAACATTCACCACACAATAATTAGTTTACTTGCACCACGAATTGGTGACGCAGAGCAGAGTTTTCCAAAAAGAAAACTGTGAAGGAACTTGCCACTCTACTGAGATTGAAAACAGTGCAATTTCGGCAAGTTTTCCTGAAGTGTTTACTGAATGTGTGCTCTTTCTCACCATTCCAGTTACAATAAGTACAGCAGGGCGGCCATTTTCTAAATTAAAGTTAATTAAAAATTATCTAAGAAGCACTATGAATCAGGAAAGATTAAGTGGATTATTACTACTGTCGATAGAAAACCGTCAAGCTACAAAAGTGGACATTGCAGCAATGATTGATGTGTTTGCTGAGCAGGAAGCGCCCAGAGTGGACTTTTGAGCAATGATCATGCAAATAGAATGTCATGCATTAAGAAGTTTTATGGTAGGAACCTTTTGAAAAAAATAATAAAAAAATATTTTTTCACACTTATTTTAACCTAATTGTTCTTCTATTGGGTGGGAAGGGAGAGGGGGGCATCACGGGGGGGAGGGGGAGGGACCGTTTTGGTTAACTTGTACACGGGCCCGAAGCATACTTGTTCCGCCCCTATCAGAAATGAATGCGCAAGTTATGACATGTCGAATCATGCTCGTCATGTCTTTAATAATCACTGATGGACTAATTCCACTCGTACATCAGCCTATGAGACTTCGCGACTTATTTTTATTTTTATTTTGCAGCCATTTTTTCCCCTACATTTGTTTTATATTGCTGATTAATTTGATTATAGTTTTCTCCAAGGATTTGCCAAAGTTTTTCTCGTATTTGAGAGTTATGACCCCGAACCCTCCGAAGCAAATTTAAGCTCGCCAATTAGACCACGACCTTAACTTTTATTTATAATAACCAAAAAACTTTATTTGAATTTCTTTTCAAGAAAAAATGCTTTGTCATTAAACATGGGTTCTTCTCATATAATTTGAAAAAGATGGAGAAATTTAAATGTGTGGAGGAGGAGAAATTGACGGCAATCCTACACGGTCGACATCTTTGCAGATTTTGAAAATCGTGTTAGTAAGAGCTTATGGCATCACATGTGAATATATCCACTGCGAAACCTTTATGGCTCATTTCGTTGACCATTTGAGCGTTCACTCCAAGTCAAGCGAACTGATTTGTGGTTGGAATATAACTCCATTTTAAGTTGCGCAGAGTCGTCCATCAAGCCAACCAAATTAAAACAGAAACGGCGTGGTAAGTGAAGCGATTGAAACGATTGGCAATCAGAATGAATGTAACCCAACGAGGGAATACGACCGCTCAGAAAACTGCGATTACATTATTCCGTGATGAAGAAAATTTGAGCAGACAAGCGCGAAACAACCTGTCTACCATTTTAAACGAATTCTCAACACAAAAATAGAATTTCAGCTTTCTTTCTATCGGTTAAAAAAAAAACCATTGATCCATAATACTTAGCTACGTAACTTCCAGTTCGTCTTTAGAATATAAGACAAGCCATGGAAAAGAACATCTTATTCTTTTCGTGAAGACTCTTGTGATAGCCATTTTTCACTGCCTAATTCGAAGGAGAACAAACGATGCTAATCGGGGAATAAAATTGGTATTTGGTTTATGGCAGATTTGAAGTCCGCTGTTCATTCTGGTCACGGGTTGATTGCTGCTAACCAGTCGGTCAGTACAACGTTGCTTTAATTCGTTAGATATTCGCTCCAAATTGTGGGCTTAATGTCTATGTCCGTCCTCCTTTGGTCACCAGTCCTTTTCGGTCCCCTCACCAGCTGGGGGATATTGATCATGTGGAGTCAGTCCACCGACGCTTCACTGAGTTCATTAATGGAATGTGAATTTTTCTCCCGTTGTGTGAAACTTGAAAAGGTGGGTCTTGACTCGATGGAACTTCGTCGATTGAAGGTGGATCAAACTTTGGCCTGCAGGATCCTTCGCAGAGAACACTGTCTGTTGACCAGCACTTTTTCAAATTTAGTTCTGTTCGGCAGACTCGAGGTCATGTTTTGAACTTGTCATGGCAAGCTCTTATCTGAACTGTAGGCAAATTTCTTTGCTTTGAGAAGAACTGTGATAGGAGCTAGAAATTCTCTCACTGGGAATATTGTTTCGGCATTCTTTGTAAAGAGCTTTAAACGAAAGCTAAATCATAAAGATTTAACACCTTTTTTTTTAAGAGGCCAGAGTTTTAGGCAATGATTAATCATTTATGAAAGAGTTAGCCTTCCTCTTTTCCTTTAAAAGGCAATATGTTAGAGGCTCTTGGGGCCTTTCCCGCTCTCTTTTTTTGTTTTGATGCAGGCTAACAGTTTACTTATCTAATTTTTAGCTTCACTTGGTCTCAAGGCTGTGCAGAAACTATGGCAGTTGGGTGTAAATAAACGAACACTACAGTTTCATTTTTCTGCAATTGAACCTGTCTGGGAGGTTGGTTTTGTGGACAGTGACCAACAATATTTTAACAACGGTTTTTCACGGTTTCTAATTTGTTATTTCCAAAAATAAACAAGACTAGAGAAAACACTCAATGTCGAAAAAAAACGGAATAAAAGTTCCAAGTGTTTATTGTTTAAGAGTCTAAACTCTATGAACCCTGATTAAAAACTAAACTAAGTAACCTAAGTAAACTAAACTGAACAAAAAAATGGCTTTGCTGAGTCTCGGCGCAGCATTTTTCCATCAGAATGCTGGCAAGCGAATCAGTCGCTGCAGCAAAAGACGGCAGAGCTACAAACTTTCCCGTTACCTACCCTACATCGCGGCTGGAATGAAGCTTCCCTATACGACAGTACCGGGCCTTATAGTTTCGTTTTCAGTTGTTTTCTTGGAGCGTCGTAACAGAAATTCTTGAATTATTACAAATAAATAAAAGAAAAATAAATTAAGTGCTCGGAACATATTACCGACAGAAAATGCAGTGATGATTCTCACCACATTGCTTTTTAAATATGTCGTTCAACTTTTAGCAGTAGCCATTGGATATTACTGGTATGACTCTATACAGTAAATCATTAATTTATACTGTTTTTCAATTTATTTACTGTAAATACATTTAGTATTCTCCGTTTAATTTGCTTCAATTATCAGATTGGTAAAATTATCTCGCAACTAAAGCAAAGTGAAAAGAAACGAAAGCAAAATGAAAAGAAACTAAAGCAAAATGCAAATTCGAAACGGAACAAAACCAAAATGAAAAAAACGAAAGCAAAGTAAAAAAGAACGAAACCTAAAAAAAGAACTTGTATATGTGTCCACTGTCCACCGATTTTTGTTTTCGAAAAAACGGAACATTAGAAATGGATACCTTTGTTTAGGATCCGCCGAAGGTTTGTCCCATGATTATTATTTGATGGCAACAAATTAGGGTATTTCTGGATTTGGCATGCGTCATCTCGATGAGTAGTTGATTCTAGATTGTTCCAGTATCGTAGCAACAATCGCGGAAACAATTCAACTGGCTTCCCGAAGCCCGCATTGAAAAGGAAATAAGTCACTCAGTCATGTCGGCTGCCCAAGAGAGGCCTCAAAATCTAAGACTTTGCACCCTACGGTTTAAAACTTGAAAATTTAAGGAAAAATCAAGACCATTTAATTTTGGTTCTCCACAACGAGCTAGCTAACTCAAACAACGTCAATGTTAGTTTCCCGGCACCCAACCATTGTTGCATCTTGTTCGAGTGAGATATAGGTTAAGGTTTAGCGTCGAGCGTATGACTGATGGTCTGTAGGCTCGTGTAGTGAATTAAAAGTAAAAGTAAAAGTAAAGTGAGCTATAATCCGATATTGTGCGCCTCGCCTATTGTTACGTGTTGCAGCATTGTAACATTTTGACATTGTTAGCCGCTCCGCCGCCTCCGCCTCCTCCTGTCCAATTTTCTGAAATTCTCGTGCGCAAACGAACTCTAATAAGCACTGCCGGCAGAACACGTCAGAACAAAACAACTAACTCAACCTCTGCATTCCAAACTGTCCAAAGGGCAACCGCTGCAACCAAAAATACAGTCTGTCACATTACTGAAGGCCACAAAAGATAAAGACAATGTGGCTTCAAACAGTGCCTCCAAATAGCAAATCAAAAGCTTCAAAAATGCTGGCTATTTGAGCCGAATTGAATAGTTTCAGGTTGGTTGAGTGACAATCATTGCCTGCGCGATCGTTGTTGCGCACTTATCACGTTGTTATCAAGACGGAAAAAGGAGACCAAATACCGCGGGCCCTGGGGCACGGGTGGGTTGGACAGATCACCCAATTGGAGAGCCGGTGGGGGGGGGGGGGGAACCCGGGAAAAAAGGGGGACAGGGGGGGGCGGAGGTAGAGGGGTAACAGGGGGAGGGTGGCCGGGAGCGTTTTCATGTCATGCTGCACAGTGTAGTATCTGCGTGGGTATCAAGATGGAGAAATAAGCAATCGTCCACAAAATACTGCGGGTGGCCGAGGGGGAAGAGCAAACCACACAATGGGGTCGTGCAGAGGGGATTGCAGGGGGAACAGGACTTATTTTCACGTCATGCTGCCCAGTATAGTATTTCGCTCACGCATGCACACATGATCTGCGCCGGTACAACTAGTATGCCAAATTTTGTTTAAAATTATTTAAAAACGGCAGAAAAACTAAGCATTCAGAGGGGTTTGGTTTTCACATGGGAATTCTGAGCTCTTTCAAACGACTTTTTTCACTATTTTTTCAAATCCGTTAGGCAGTCGTAGAATTCGATCTGGCATTCACTTGGTTTGACGACGGCCACTCTAACTACTGGGCTGTGCTTGCCCCCGGTACTGGGGATCCATCTCAACGTTCGTGGTGTGCGTTGGGACTTACTTATTAATTATTTTTCCTGATCTAGCCTTTAGCAGCCGTTAGAGCATTTGCAGCATTGTTAAAGCCATCTTTTAACGGAAAATATTCGTGCTTAAGGAAAAAGAAAAAAGAAACACAAAAAATATGTGTATATGCATTAAGAAAAAAAAAATAGGCCGTAATTATTCCTTTTGATGATGAGTCAGTTTTGTTGGGCGAGATGGCTTCGTTGATAAAGCCAATTAATTCTTGTTGCACCAATGCCCGTTGGGATTTAGAATGGGAAAGCAATTTCAACTTAAGCAAATTAATTTACGGTTGTTATTGATATGCAATGGTGCCTGGATTATATGTTGGTCGCGAAAAATCCCAACCCGGTAATTCCATTCCAACGAACTATAATGAGACGAAACAGTAATCAAATACGTTTAAAGTTGATATCAAAGGAAACAGTTGTTTGACATTTCTGTAGCAAGTGGGCAGACATTTTGTTGTTGACGATCAAAACGATGCGTGAAAATGAATAACAACTTTAAAATGTCATTAGGGAAAAACAACCGTTCCTGGCAATTTAGCAATTCAGTTAGGGATGTGCGACAACTCGAAGGCTTTGATGAATTTAAAAACTGGAGTAAACAAAACAATCTTCATTTTTGCCTTACACGTTAAGATTAACTAGTTTTGGTATTGTGCACAGTTGAGAAAACTACAGCACCGACTTTGTCCGTCAGTCCGTCGCCTTTGTCAACTCCAGAATGGTGCCAGATAGAGGCTAACTGGTTTCACCGTAAAAAATTAGGCTAGTTTAAAAACACGGCACATTAAAACATCGTTGCTTTTGATCGTCACATTTAAACACTACAGGAAGACACGCAATCGTAAAAACAAAAGGATTTCGTTAACGACACACATTAGCATCATTTAAAAGTCTCGACACCGTGTTGCATCGATGAATACGCCTATTCTCGAACCTAATTCCCCGTTAGCCGCTACTTACGAAATTAAAACCGCAGATAAAAAAATTATTAGGCCTAAATGCGAAAAGTAGGCCTGAAATCACGTTGCAACAGCAACGTCAAGTCTCCACGCCGTGTTGCATAAATGAATAGGCCTATGCAATTGTCATGGTTACTACTTTTAGATTATACAGCAGAGAGCGCTACTGCAGCCATTCTGTTTGCCGCCATTAAGCCCGAACAGGGTATTAGGCTACGGCCTCCTACTTCACTCATGCATTCTTGAGTGAGTGACGTGTTTTCTTTCGCCACGACACCTTTACCGGACGTTTCACTTCATGATTACCGTCAATCAAGTGGACTTTAATTTCGTTAATCTACATTACCAAAGAGAGTCTGTGAGGGAAAAGCCTACAATGTTTCTTGATGAGTCAACGTAGTGCATAAGTGATAAACGCTTCTGTCATGTTATTAAACAATTTTGGATCGTCACCTTGCATTATCTCACATCCTATGTCACAGAAAAGGTTCGTCAACGGATCTGCTATTCACGTTAGGCCTCTACGTTAGGTTCTTGTGCAGATTGCCGTAGTAACGCCTCTACGATTTCCGGGCCCTGTTGGGATCTTATGCCATGCTCTGCGAGAAACTTCAACTTCATCGTTTGTTTATGCATCACCGGTAAGACAGGCCTATATACCATTTATATTCGCATTGAAAATGCCGGGAGCATTTAGGATCCATAGAGTATGTCCTCAGACCATTTCATCAACCAAACGGATATCAGATCCCTGATATTCACTCGCTACACTCTCTGACCACAAAGTGCGTTAAGTCTAGAGCGCAAGATTAGCGGTTTCATGTTTAGGTCCATGAATATTTATTCCATCGTTATCCATTACGTACGTCACTCTTGGCCATTTTATACATCTAAATTCATGTTGGCGTTTACTTCATCAATGCCACTAATCGTATCTAGCCAGTGCTGCATCTGAACTTTAAGAACTTTCGAAACTAGCTTCTCATACTGATCGGCATTTGGTTTCATTCAATCAACAGTTTCACAAGCTATGCTTGGCACGCACACATGAATTCAGTCATGGACTACGTTACACTTCGTATCTAGGCTCATGTTTTCAAACATGGAGTTATCAGTTAGCCCTTTTTCAGAATAGAAGAGTATAGAACAGTCCCTTCCTGAACAGTAACGAATTACCAGAGCGAGAATAAACAAGTTACAATAATCGACATCACTCCTCACAACAAGCGAGTGTGAGCAGCCTTCTTCTCAACAGGGTGACCCACAATCCTCTTCGGAATGACTTCAAATATGTGCGACCCCCTACAACACTCTCTAACACTTAACCATACTAAATTGACAATTACCAATCAGGGAATCAATTTCATCCCACAATTACCCAATGAGTACGACTCTCCCTGACAATGAGCCCCACAAACATAACATCAATCCTATAAACGGGTGCACTCAGTGCGTGCTGGTGCTAGAAAGGCAAAGTGTCAGGGAACCTGTAGCACACCTGTTGGGTCCTAAGCACATCTCCTAAATATATTAAGACGAAATTTAAGGAAAGCAAAAAGTACAAATCACAAAAAAATATGCGTTTAAAAACGCATAAAAAACATAGTTTTAAACAGAAACCATAAAATGTTGCTTCACACGAAATGCTAATGTATAATATGTAATTTTAACGTTTGCGTTTGGAAGAAGAGCTACCCTGAGTACGAAGGTCAATACGAATTCGTGCGCAGGCCTACTTCTTTGGAGAAAAAGTTTCAGTGAATAGCGCGGAGGTTAGAACCTGATTTGTACGATTCCACCCCAGTCCATTCTGGAAAAGGAAGGCACTGGAAATGCACTGGTACTCACGTCGATTGCGGCATGCAAAAGGTCCTGGGTATTTCCTAGCAAAATTGTCCGTTTCTGTTCCGAAATAACTTTAGCAATTGAAAAGGGCGTTAATTCGAACATTTCCCTTATTCACAAAACACAGGAAACAGTGCATTACAGACAGACTATTACTAGTAACGCAAAGTACGCGTGAACACCTTCAAAAGATTAATTTTTGCCCAATATTATATTCGTCACCGTTAAAGTCGCAATTATCCTGATTTCGCCTCCCCCAACACACCCTTCCACCCCCCCCCCCCCCCCCAAAAAAAAAAAAAACGGATTCCTAAAACAAGCAGGCCCGCATTTGTCTCCGGGCACGATTCAGGGGCTCGTTGCTATAGAATTTCTGGTCTTTGGCAGACCGTTCGTTTCCTAGCAACCAGCTGCGGTAAGTAGGTACGCGGAACCAACAAGTAAAATGGCAAAAGAGTTAGTCTCAAACGGCGAGAGACTTCAAGTTTGTTATTCAAGAAACGTTTGCAGTAAAATCACAGAAGACGAGAACAGCTCGCGTATCTTCGTTTGCAGTTCCCTGAATTCTATTGACCCGTGGGAAAGACTAGTGGAAAGAAGCGGGCGGGAATTGCTCAAATCCTCCGCGGGGGTGGGTTGGCGCTGTTGATGAAATACTGGGGAACCTAAAAACGTGGCCGTACATAGAATGGGGGTGGGGAGAATGACGTCCAAAACTGAAACGACTTTTGAAAGATAGAGCGAGAGAGCGGGAGGTGGAGGGAGAAGGTAAGAGAGAGGGAATATGAGGGCTGTGTATGCAGTACCGGGAAACACGCCGGGTAAGTAAAATGTGGTCATCACAGCGTCTTCGCGGTGCGTCGATTGTGCGATCGTAAAGTTGAGCTGTTCAGGCCATCGTAGACTACTGCGTCAGCTTACATGTCTTTGTTCTTAAAGGCTTGTATCCGTACGTTACACGCTTAAGCGTTTTTAATTTTAATATCTGTTATTTTGTTCGTTGAGATATTTGAGGTAAATTAAATAACTACATTTGAGGTAACTGAGAGAAACAAGGTTTGCGATAAGTGAGATAAATGACATTTGAGGTTAAAGATACAAATAAGATTAACGATTAATGAATTAAACAAGATTTGACATAAATAAGATAAACAAGAGCTAAGCTGGACGAGATAATGAGATTCAACTGAAAGGAGATAAATGAAATTTAAAATAAAAGGGATAAACAAGGTTTGAGTGTAATAAGCTAAACGAGATTTGAGATATAAATGAGATAAACGAGATTACAGATAATTAAGGAAAATGAGATTGTTGGCTATTGATATGCAATATTTATCTGAATTTATGTGGTACTAAGTTCTCTTCATCAAATTGCTTCCAGTAAAATTAGCTTTCTTCATGGGATTATTTTTCAGGGTTCTTGTCTGCACAGAACACATAGTATTAAACTGTTCTTATTACTCACTCTAGCATTGATGTTTGTGTATTAGGAGAACTTAAATTCTTTACGATTCAACATGTTTTTCGTCAGCAAATAGTATTGACTCAGTTGTCAGATGAATACAAATAGTCCTTGCAACACCCACAACGAAGGCCCGCTACATGTCCTTCTTAGACAAACTTGAAAACTTTCAACGAAAACTCACAACCTGGTGTTTTCCTATTCGTGACCTTTCTTACAGTGAACGGCTTAAGCACCCCACACGTCGTGAGATGTACGATAGAGACGACCTTATTTTTGCTTATCTATTCCTTACTAACTCCTTTGACTTTGAATCTTCCCTCATGTTCTTCCCAAATTTCAACTTCAGTCGTGGCCACAGTCTTTAGACTTCTAGACTCAACTGTCGCGTTTGCTTTTTTACTGAATGTGTGGTGCTCCCGTGGAACAGCCTGCCTGAGCATGTTGTTTCTACTCCATCACTGACTAGCTTTAAACCTGATGTTTGGAGGGTTTGATGGGTGTTTGTGAGTGGCGGACGGGTACCCTTGAGTTACAGCACCGTCATTTTTCTTATCTTAACATTAACAACAGAAAGTTATATTAAAATAACTTTCACGAGAACCTGACCCATTTTAGTACCAACAGTTTTAGATAAACAAACATAAAATTGGCTCATTGGTTAGATATCCAAGCGAGGAACAAAATAAAACACCAACAATATTGTTAGTCAACTTAAAACCACTTTCACAGATACCTGAGCCTTGCCAGTACCTACAGTATGTTTACAGCTAACAAAACTGTAAATTGGCATATTCATTCACTCCCCAGCTAAGTGCAAAAAGTCCTAACAACAACAACAATACTGTAGTAACAATAAAATAACCCGCAAAAGGGTCTGCACCTTGTTAATATCTACAGTTTAGTTTCTGAAAATTTAAAATCGGTTCCTTGTTTTTGTCTGTAGGTGAAAGAAAAAGTCCACAAAAACAACAACAACAATATTGTGGTCACACAAAACTAAACTTTTAGAAAATCCTAACCCCTGTTAACAACTACTGTTTAAGCTATAAAATTCTGAATAAGTTCATTGGTTCGATCTTATGTGACGGCAAAGGGTCCCAACAATAACAACAACTAATATAGTTTTCACCAGAACCTGAGCCTTGTTAATACCTACATTTTAAGCACTAAAAATCTAAAATCGGTTCATTAGTTTTTTCTCTGGATTGGAGCAAAAAGTCCCAAGAAGAAGAAGGAGAAGGACAACAAAACAACAACACCAGTATTGTAGTCACATTAAAATAAATGTCAATAGGCCCTGGGCTTTAACACCAAAATTTAAGCCCCCAAAATTTAAAATTGTTCACAGCTTCGATCTCTAGATAAGAGCAAAAAGGCCCAAGAAGAAGACGAAGAACAACAACTGAACACTGTGTAGTGTGTCTAACTAGGGTCACAAACCGCTCGATTCATGCGAGCTATTCGAATTTCAAAAGTTTCGCTTCTGATGTCACAACAGATACTTGTGCACATTGCTAGACAACGCAAGCAAAGCTGGGTGTTCGTGTGGTGTTTGTGTATAGTAGACATGTGTGTACATTCTACCTGTACTTATAAAAACTTACAGTAAAATGGTATACCTTTTAGTTCTTACGTCTGCGTTTAAAACGCTTATCAACCAATTACGACATTGTAAATGGTTTTTGTTTTGCGATGATATTAGTAGATTTAGCTACAGAAGTTTTAAAATTAGATAAAAAGAATGAGGTAAAACTGGTTAGAAGCAGCAATAAAATCGGGAAAAACTTTTTTATTCCCCATGCGCAATTGTACAAAGTTAAAATCCTGAATTTTCGGCGATTTAGAACAGTGAAACTTTCGTAGAAGAATAAAAAACCCCTACTATGCCAGGTTGCAGTACGCAGCAGCCATTGGACAGCCATTTTACAAAGCTCTCAGTACTATCTGACACAGTAGGAAAAGTCAGTACAAACCTGCACAAAATTTCAAGTTTAATTTCTCAGTAACACGTTGGTTGGATATATACCAGACGCTTTCTGTTTTTAAAACAATGGTGAAAAGTGAAAATTAATGAAATCCAGACATGGTTCTCTTGCATTATTTAAAAAAAAATGGAAACACATACAATTTTTGCAGATTGGAATTTAAAATTTAATCAAGATGCTTGTCTACTATTTCAGAATCTTTTGTACCTGAATGTGCCTTTTTTTTATCATTAATATTTCGTATGAATGTGGGGGCGTTGGTGGGAAGTGTTGGCTTGGTGCCAGGTCAGCAGCTGATTCAACATAAGTTCTTTTCTAAAATAGACAAAGTCGGTCGCATCGATTTATGAGAAAGTCAATTACATCTCATTCGAAAGTTCGTTAATTATTAAAAGCCTCATATTTTAAACAGAAGGGCCACCAATTTTTTTCTATTGCAGCATAACGCAACTGTTTTACTCAACACTTCTATACGTATCTGCATATAAGTAAATTCGTTAAAGTGGATTGGTGTGTGGCAGCACTTATCATACTCTTACGACACTTTTTGAAAAAATGTACCATATTCCAAAGTAGTAAAATTTTGGGAGTAAATAATTCAATAGCTTACTCCCAATTCGTAAATTATTGAATCATTGACACTCCCTTCTCACGTTCTAGCTATATAGCAGTGACACGATGTAATATTGTTGTAAATAATTCTATGCTGGAGCCTTAATGGGTTAGCTGCAAGGGGCACTGCAGAGAGAAACAGAAAGGCGTCATACTAAAGCCGATGCTGTGAAGAGTGATTTCTTAGACCTAAAACGCGCGATTATTGTTGTTGGAGAAAACAACGTTATTTTAAGCCTAAGAAATCCCCTCTTCCATTGTTTTTGTTAGACCGTTTCGCCAGCTGTCCTAGTCCTTGGAGCCGTTGCTCTTGGACAGCTAAAACTCCCCACTCTTAAACATTCTATTGTTAGTCCTGGCAAGCTCTCGCTCCACTGTTCCCCCTTTGTTGCAAGACACTACGTTTGCAGGGTAACCATTGAAACCGTCCCGTTGGTTGTTATTCTGTTCAGCCTTTTTTTTTTTTTTTGTTTACTGTACTCCTTTGCTGATCCTCGTAGGCGCAGGCCGCCATTCCGCAGACTCGTTGTTCGAGTGTGTTTTTTCCACTATAAAATGTCAAGGGACGAAGTAGCCAAGCAGAAGGCGGCCATGTAGCTACCTAGTGACGTGGCCGTCTTGCGTAGCTCCCAGGTCTGAGAACACGGATCCCAATTCCTAGGGCCTCCATCAGGTTAATGGAATGTGCCGGCCGCCATTCTGACCAAGTACTGTAAGTCAACCCGTTCCAATATTTATCCTATAGTGACTACCCCAACATGGCCCTCCTACGCATTGCTAATTCGCTCCGGCCTGCCCTAATTTAATGTCAAGAATTATGTTAACGCCCTGTTGCTTGTCAGCGACATGTGATATTTTGCCGTGTAAACTAACTGTGCAGTTCGAAGATTAAAGACAGGAGTTATTCACAGTCCCCCAACTCAAAGTCTCATCTGATTGTTCTGACGAAAAATAGCAAAGTGGGAGAGCTAAACCAAAACTAGACTGAACAAAAGATTGGGGAAAGGGTTGGGGAACTTTGGGGTTAAGTTTGGGTAAAAAGGCTTGTTTAGGTTGAGGGCAAAGCCTAACCACGATTGGGCCTACTTGAGGACTAAAAGCCAGAAATACCCCTAACCAGAAGTACCTAGCAGGGGTCGAAGAGGACCAGTCGGTTGGCTTGCCCGAAGGCTTTCTGATTTTACCATGCTGGCTCCTTGCTTAAATACGTTTTTGTTGCCCCTGACAACCACGAAATAGCCAGCTTATTATGGGTAATGGAAAGTTCTAGAATGTTCTAGAAGCAGGAACCGGAAACTAAATTACAAGACATAGATAATGTCCACCTATGTAAGAATGGACACCCAAGACTAAGATTGGCCATTGGCCCCTCCAAACATGCAAGTACAAGATTTGCGACATACTCAAACACCCACATGAAGCTCTGAAATTACACCTCGTGAATCTTTTCTAAACTTGACAAACATACATCTTGTTTAACACTCTAACCATGTTCAATTTTTACTTCAACATGTCTGGAATTACAAGCTGAAACGAACACATACATCAAAGCACATGTCAAAACCAACATCAACTACTAAAAAACACTTTCTTGTTTTTACTGATGAACATGAAATATGACAACTCTCAACACCGCGGGTTTTAAAAATAAAACCACCCGTGACCCTGGAACTACAGCCTAGGGGTCACGCACTTGCGTCCTGTCAGACGACTTTTGTGATAACGCCGTCTTGGTAGACGACTTTGGAAACCCCAATCCCACCATTGTGGAATTGGGCTACGTTTGTAGCCGATGAACATGATACTGAAAAGAGTTTGCTCATGCGAGACAAACTAACCAACTTCGCACAAACAAGAAAATTGCTCTCATGAGCAGACCAGAAACCTTTATGGTATAAAGAGACAGAAAACTAGTAGCTTTCCTTAACAAACTAAAACGTCGCCACTAAAGAAAAAACCAAAACGCAACTAGTATTGTATAATAGGCGAAACACGAACGAATGTATGCCAGTGAATGGGCATAACCAAACCTCAAACATTACCACCAAGAATGGGCAAACCAAGAACTGTGACATAGAAAAGCGTAGGTTTAAGAAAAACCTGAAACAACTAGTAACAACTAATTCTCCACACTATAATTAAGTTAGTTCTAAAGGCCGAAAATTAGGTTGATTTATGGGAAAAAAAACCCTTTGGGGAAAAAAACCGTCGCAGAAATATTGCTCTTTATGAGCTTACCAAATTGCAAGAATGCATGCTTATTATTAAGCCCAAATTAAATTGAATATTGCCGTAAGGCAACCCAAACGCTCAATTAAGTGTTCTCCCTTCACTAAACCATACCCAAACTCTAAAGCAGCCTGTATACGTCCAAACTAAGCCTAAATAAAAAAAATTGTCCGAAGTAACAACGTTTCTGTTTTACTTCCCAAGTTCAAAAAATCAAAAATCCAAAATAGGCCTAAAAATAGGCTTAACAGCAAAAACCCTAAAAACGGATCCCTAAGACCCTTCTACATATGCCTACCAAATGTCAGCAATATCTGAACACGTTAGGCTTAACTAGTGGCATAGGCCTAACTAAACAATGGAACTTAAGCGATTGCACGGCTTACCCACGTTTCACCTTATAAGCCCTGCTCTGCAACCTGAAAACGTCCAAAACAAAAACAAAACCTAAAAAGGCCTACTTAATACCACTAATGTTCTAGAGGCAGGAACCGGAAACTAAATTACAAGCCATAGATAATGTCTACCTATGTAAGAATGGACACTCAAGACTAAGATTGGCCATTGGCCCCAGCAAACATGCAAGTACAAGATTTGCGATATGTTCTGTTTTTCCACCTGTACAAAAATTGCTTGATCCACGATCCACGGACTAACCTCTGGCGCCCTTTTGACCCCAACCTGTTTATTCCTAGATCGTGCCAGGGACAAACTTTCTGTAGGGATTGTCCCCGAAGCGGTTTAGGTGAAGGCATCCCGCGTCTTCGTTTGCAGCCGATGAAACCGCCCAAAATCTTTCGTTTCATATGTCATCTTTGCCCTTACGGAGACGCAAACGCCCCCGAGTCAACAATTTTTCCCTTCATTTTTATGTAGTGCACCTTGTAGTTATGCCTTCCAAATCCCATACTGGTGCCAATATAGCGGCAAATGTCACAGCTCTATAGGGCAGTGACATGACGTAATATTATCGTATTGAACTGTATGGTGGAGCCAGAAACTGGGTTAGCTGCAAGGGTCACTGGAGGAAAAAAAGAAGGTCGTCTTACTGAAGACTGGATTTCTTAAGCCTATAACGCGCGATTTTTGTTGTTGGAGAAAACAACGTTTTTTTTTAAGCTTAAGAACTCCGCTCTCAAAGCACTGTCTTGACTATAAGTGCCGTAGTTTCTCTTACATTTTAATCTAGTGCCCCTTGTAGCTATACCCCTCCAGATGCTATCTCGTTGCCAATATGACGTCATTTGCCGCTGCTCTATCGGGCAGTGACACGACGTAGCATTATTGTATATAACCGTGCGTCCCTTTTGGCAAAGCGCTTCAGTAACTAGCTTTCTTGGCGCTTTGCGAGCAAACGGGACGATCGTCGTAGGAAACAAGATGGCTGACGTTTTTATAAAAATAACTCGTTTGTGAATATTTGGGCTTTTGGTAAAAACACGCGTGCCAGTTGTTTTCCAGCACTGTGTAGACGACGAATATTTAGTTGGGCTGTTTGCAGTGATGGGATTCAGTCTGGCAAACTAAGCAAACAATTAAAAATTACGAAATATATTTCAGAATTTGTGACCATGCACGTACTTGCGAACGATGCACTCACTCGCTACACACGTCAGTACGAAATCAAGAATTGCAACGTTATTTTCTGAAAATTCGTTTTATAAATTAGTGTTTCAGCGAGCACACAAAACTAATTATCGGTATGGCGTCTGTCAGTCTCAATAGAGTCGACCGTTAGGCTGAAAAATTTGCCATTATCTCACGTCAGTTCGATAGCGTCCCCGTACAAGGGAGCGGCCATTTGAAGCTAAGCCCCAAAAGCACCAATTTTTTTGCTTCGCGTTGCTTCGAAGCACTTTCTCAGCGCCTGCAATCAGCGCCTGCTTTCTCAGCAAACGAAGCGCTCACGCAAACGGGACAGTGATTTTGATAAGCGCTGAAGCGGTTTGCCAAACGGGACGCACGGTAACTCTATGGTGGAGCCAGTTACTGGGTTAGCTGCAAGGTGCACTGGTGGGGGAAAAGAAGAACGTCTTATTGAATCCAATGCTATTAGACTGGATTTTTTAGGCCTAAAACGCGCGATTTTTGTCGATTTGTTGGCAGTTGCTGACATTTTTAAGCAAGTGTAATCTTTATTTTCCGATTACAACCTCGTGGCATAAGGGATTGGAGAAAACAACGGTTTTTTAAGCCTACTAAATCCACGCTCAAAGCACTGGCTTGATTAGAAGTGCCGTTGGTTAACCCACCATTTCAATCTAGTGCCCCTTGCAAGTATTTCGTTTGTAGCAATATTACGTCACTTGACGCTGCTGTATAGAGAAGAAGCAGTAAGGTCAAATTCACAGCGGAGGTGGCATTTAAAGCCAGTCGTGTAGCTAGTTGCAAGGTGCACTGCAGATAAACGGAGGTGAAAAAAATAAGCCAAGTGTCGTTTATCAAGTGAATGCTATGAGATCGGATATGTTTCTAATGAACGTGGTTTTGTCCATTTCTATCCTTTACGCTGCGAAACATATATTACAATTGTAAATTGGAAAAGAAGATTTCACTTGCCGAAAAAGCAACAACTACGAACAAACAGAACAAAAATTGCTCATTTTTAGGCTCAAGAAATCCTTAGTCAAGTAGCGTGAAATTCACCGAGGAGCTGGCATTTAAAGCCAGCCGTGTAGCTTGCTGCAAGGTGCACTGGAGACAAACGGAGGGGGGGGGGGGGGGGGCAAATAAGCGTTTTTTTTTGAAGAAAATGTTAAAAGAGCGAATAATTATGTTTCTAACGAACCTTGTTTTTCTAGGCCAATCTTTTACGCTGCGAAACATATATTCAGTTTGTAAATTGGAAAAGAAGATTTCACTTCCCGAAAATTGCAACAACTGCGAACAAACAGTAAAAAATCACGCATTTTTAGGCCAAGAAACCCTTCGTCAAATAACGTCACATTAACCGCGGAGCTGACGTTTAAAGCCAGTTGCTGCAAGGTGCAGTGGAGACAAACGGAGGTGGAAAAACAACCACAAGCATCGTTTGTCAAGTGAATGCTATGAGAGCGGATTTCTTTCTAATAAAAACGTTGTTTTGTCCAGTCCAATCCTTTACTCTTCGAAACAAATATTAAGGTTGTAAATCGGAAAAGAAGGTTCTCCTTCCTGAAAATTACAACAACTATACGAACAAACACACAAAAATCGCGCATTTTTTGGCCCACGAAATCCACAACCACAGTATTCTCTTGGCAAACGACGCTAATGTTTCCACCTCCCTTTATCTCCAGTGCCCCTTGCAGCTACATACACGACTGGTTCCAAATGCCAGCTCCGCAGTGGATGTGGCAATATTGCATCTACTCTAGTATAAAATTTATCTGAAAGAGTACTCTCACGTAACTTTCACTTCTAATAGAACCACACACGTCACGAAATTAGCAAAAAATAAAAAATAAAATATTTTTAGTTAAAACTGTTGATGCTGCTTGAACGAACGTGGGCAAATACGATTTGGTTACATAAACGAACGCCCGTCGTAGCAATTGGACGTTTCACCAAAGACTAGTGTTCAGCAAAGTTTTCTAAGTGCCCTTGTGGCCAAGATTGGAACCCGGGTCTTCGAAACACGACGGGAGAATTAGAAGAGGGAAAGCCAATGTCCAACTTGGCCAACGTTTGAATCACAAAATCCAGACTCCTAACAAGGAATCGTATTAAGGACCCACACTATAACAACTAAAACAAAAACTGTAAATTTTTGTATTTAAATTACCAATAAACCAGTTTTTATACAATTCGATTCCTTCAATTGTATGGGTTACGTCGAAGTTCTATCGCGATTTGCCGAAAATCATAAATTTTCAAGTTCATGTTTCTATTTCTCCAAACGTATTAGTCAGAATGTTATGATTTTTGGTACCAAAACCAGTAAGTTAGTCTAAACATCATAAACCTGGTAGTGTCCATCCATAACTACCATATGAACATCTGATAGTGCGACATTAATTAAATTTTTATCAAAGTTCATTATTTTATTTCTGAAAAACTATTCACCAGAAATGTATAAATCTAGTTGAACATCTTTGGGAAGACGTATGCTAACACTACAAAATATTTCAAAGTTTTATCTACTACCGGCCTCTAAATTAAGAATGTGGGTGTCTGTGTTGGTTTAAAAGTAAACGGGTTTAGCTGAAACACGGGATGTTTCATTTTACCCATCAAGAATGAACTGTTTTCGATGAAAGTTTGAAATAGATAACACGTGCACCAAAAATTGTTATGCATGAAAAAAACGTTACTTTTAATTGTAACGATAAAATTTAATTGTTGCTACTGCTGCTGATCCTTGAGCGCTTACGGTATTAATATAGTACATAAGTAATGGTTATAGCATGGATTTTGCAACAATGGGCCGGTATAAGCGATTTAATGCACACTTTTGGTAGAGCGACGTCCGAGGATGTGTGGACTCGATCGTCCGAGGGAGCGAAGCTAAAGAGGATGTTCTATACCTCCGAGGACGTCGCTCTACCAAAAGTGTTCATTAAATCGCTTATATATACCAACCCATTTTCCAAAACCATGCTATAACTTTCATTTCTAAACTCTAACAACAATCGACAACAATGCTTTAACAGATGTTTTGATATGACGTTTCAAGCGTCGTATTGTTACAATTTTCATTGTTCGTCGAAGAGGACATTCTAAATGAAGCAACAGTCCGTTACCCTGAGCAACGATGCTTTAACAATACGTTTTGAAAGTCATCCCACGTGGGATATTGTTATTAAAGTTTGGTTGTAGTCTGAGGGGGCAAATTCTTATTTCCCTTGTTCGCTGAAGGAGCTCCTCGGAATCGACCAATAATGCTGGTTATAGAGCTGTTGCACTTGTTAAAGAAAGCAATGTTGGAGGTTTAGAATGTAACACTGCAGAAAAGTGAAAATAGTGATCCAAAGCAGTCACGGATTGGACCGTCCGAGAACCCGTGGAGGGAGGCCCTTGTTAAAAAAAAATAAACTGTATTGAACAATTTCACGTGAATTCGTAAGAAAATTGCATTTTAACTTTCAGGAAAACGTTTTAAATTCACGCACATTTCTTTAAAACTACGCTAGCTATCTTGATCCTCCCACACTGCAGGATACCCTCTTTTCAAATTTATAAAAAAAATTAGAAATGAATTCGTGTAAAAATTGCATCACTCAGTTGCAGGAAAATGTTTCTAATTCACGCCCTATTCATGGAAAAACATTAGCTTCCGGGGTGTCGACACCTCCCCTCCCCAACCGGCGTCACGTGTTTTAAATTGTATCTCCAAGTTGCAGAAAAACGTATCAAATTTACACCGATTTCTTACGCCGAGGCTTC